>JALAJA010000268.1:0-87504 GCA_023376005.1 Doryteuthis pealeii | reverse complement strand
GAACTTGAATTATTTAGAAATATTGTCTTGACTTTTCCAGTTAAATTTGACAGCATCTTATTGATGACTTTGCAATACACCTGGATTTTACAACTCAGCTAAGCAGGGATGATGTCTTTAATGTCTAGACTTTGTCTAGATGTGTCAGTGACAAATCTCTATAGTCTTGATCAATTGTCTCGATGAAACACAGGATTGTGCAAGTGCATCACACTCTATACTCTCCAGATTTAGTTCTGTGTGAATTTTTTTTGTTTTCCAAAACTGAAAGTTCCTCACATGAGTAAGATTTGTGGAAATCGAAGACATTAAAAAAACATGACAGTGCTGTTTATGCCATATTAATACAGGTATTTTAAGAAGTGCTTGACCAATGGAAAACTCACTGGAATAAATGTGATTAATTCTAATGTATTCAAGATAATCAATTTTTCATTCATTATTCATTTTTATTTGGTAAATACAAATTTGATCTTGATACCTTTGGAACACACCTTATATATGTCTGTGTGTGTATGTAATGTAATATATATATAATATATGAGGTAAAATAAGGAATGAAAGAACAAAACTCAGACAAAAATGTGTAGTATATTTTCGCTGGAGGTTTGACCTCAGCTTCTTCTGCTTTTATTGAATTATTAGGGTCATTTTTGTCTGAGTTTTGTTCTTTCATTATTATTTTACCTCATTCTGTCGGGATTCATTCAACCCCCTTTTCCTCATATATTTATATATATATATATATATATATATATATATTTTCCTCCACTGAAAAAATCAGTGTGTCTCCTAAAGGCTTTTTTTACTGTTTAGTTTTAATGATACAAAAGTTATACTAAATTATTCCTTGTTAGGATTGAGTTATGTTTGAAAACAATTCCATTTTAATTGGTTCTAATTAGTCATAATTTGCAATTAAAGTAAAAAACTGACTTGCCTCTTATTTTCACATTCTGCCCGTCAGTTTCCCCCTCTCTATGTATATCTTGATTACCTCCTTGTTATATGTGTTAGTTTCTCAATAAAGAAAGAGAGAGAGATTGGAGAGTTTGGAAACAGTTTTGAATGTTAATTTTCATAAACAGACAGCCTGTAGCTTCAACTTCTTAGTTCTTAAATAATTCAAATTAAGGTCAGATGTTTCATTTTTTAGAAATCTCACAAAATGATTTTAATGTTATTTTTGAATTCTCAGGCCATATCTACTTTAAAAAAAATGTAATTCACTATGCAAACTCACTTTTCCCTAATCCCAATTATCTACTCAGAGCTCAATGGGTCACATTTTTCTAGTATATATATATATATATGTGTGTATAACATATGTTTGTGCCTGTATATGTGTATATATATATATATATATATATATATATATATATAATAATAAGCCAATATAAGGTTTTGTCAATCTGACTAAGCGTAGGCTAAGATTAATCCAGGGTATTGTGATATGTCCATAAAATTGGGACATCTAGTCGATTTACAAGGGTTTCCAACCAGACAGAATAGCCATTTCTGACCAGAGAGACAAAACAATAATTATATGAGTGACAGAAATAGAAGGAAAGAACTGGGAGGGTTTTTTTTATATATCATTTCAAGTTAAAGTTTGAATTGCAAAAGGATCAAAGTTCATTTTTGTTGGTTTATTTCTACTTTGTAATTATCTTTTTCTGTGAGTGAAATTGTTTCTGTCTTTTGTTTGTTTTGGGTTTGATGGGTTTTCTCTCTGAGAAGAGAAATTATGAGAACAAAACATTGCCAACCATATTTATAGACAATTTCCTCAATTCACTGATCAATATTTTTGCTTTTCTATTGTAGACACTGAATTTATGGCCAGTTACACAGTATGCACATACACGCGCATGTATTATATATGGTTTTTTTTTTACTGATATGATTTTGTATTTATTTGATTATGAATCTTTCCAACACAGTGATTCAGTGAAATTAATGTTTGCAGCTTTGTTGATTTTTATTACTGTACTTCAAACAGTCTGTTGATTACTTCTGTAACTTATATATATATATATAATATATATATATATATATATGCTTAAATTACACACAACATATATATATATGTGTGTGTGTGTGTGTTTTATTAAGTCTATATATATATAATATATATATATATATATATATATATTATATATATATATATATAGAGAGAGAGGAGAGAGAGAGAGAGAGAGAGAGAGAGACACCACACTTTTTTGAAAAAGAAAAATTACTCATCAGAGAAAGAAAAAGAAAAAAATGAACAAATCACAGAGAAAAAAATTGTGAGAAAAAAGCAAACAAATGAATTGCAAAAACAAAAAATATTGAAAAGTGCTCGATAACGTGTGTAGGTCAGTTTAGAGAACCAAATCAGTAACAGAAATTTAAGTATGCAAGTTTCAGTGAAAAGAATCTTCAGGAAAAAACTCAGTTTTTCTTGAAGATCTTTGTCAGTGAACCCTAGTATATATATATATATATATATATATATATATATTATATATATATAATGAACTGTGCATAGTGAGATATGTAGATGCACATTATAAACACCATGATAATGTTATATAAGTTGACTGGCAATATTAAATTAAATACGTAAAATTAATTAGGATGATTTATTAAAAGTTAGTTATAATCCTTTGTAAGGAAGTGTAAAACAAAAACAACCCAAATAATAATATTAAAAATTGCACCTGGTGGCCCACAATCCATATACTGGGTTCCTTCAAAGGTCAAATCAAAAGTTACCATCAGCAAAGGACAAAATTACTAAACAACGAAAGTTGAAAAGGCCAATTTCAAATTTGATTTAGATAAATAAATACATTTACTCATTCTGGATTATAAGTTAATTTAAGTACTAACTTATGGAAGATTACAACTAAAAGTCTGGCACAAGGCCATTAATAAAATAATAAAAATATTATCTAGTGGTTCACCAACCAAAGAAGTGGGGGTGGAGTTTTTTTTCGCCCTTCCCAAGATGTGCAACCCAGGGCCATGATTTTGATTGGCTATCCAATTAACAGTGACCTCAGGGGGCTTTTCTATTCCTCCCTGATAATGTTGTGAGGCCATCAGTCCTGTGTTTCTATTGGCTAGCCAATTAGAGTTGTATGTTCAGGGTGTGGACCCCCCCCCCCATAAAAGAAGACCTGAAAAGGGAACAAAGCAGATCAAAAGCTATTTCCATAGCTACACTTTGCCATTGTTTTTGCCTTGACACCCAAATTCCTGAACTTGACTATTTCAACCAGAATAATTAGCTGTATATTGCCAGTCAAATCACTAACTCCAACTTCAACATTGAAACGTCTTGTTGTTCTAACATGATTTGCTCATTGTATGATGAATAAAGGTAATAAGTGTTTCATAGTTATTGCACTGGTTGACCAGTTGACAGACAGCAAATGGTAAATTTGGTCATCTTCAGACTCAGCCAGAACCGAGAAAGTCTGAACCAGCTCTTCTTCAACTTTCCTGTGGGTCAAACCAAAACTACGTGGGCACAGGAAGTACAAATAAGCAAGTTTATCAACCTGAAAAGTGTCCTCCAACGCAACACAACACTTATAGGACACACAACATTTTCTTTCTCTTTTTTTCATATATATATATATATATATATATATCAATTGTAAAGGAATACAAGATATGTACAAAGTAAACTGTAAGCTAAGAAAAAGAAAACTGATGACTACAATCATCAGGTGAGCTGCTATTCTACACGTCTAAAAATATTGTAATATTGGTTTGTATTTTTTGTGTATTGAGCACTAAATATTTTATACATTATAGGCACTTTAAGTGTGTGTATATATATATATATTATATTATATATATATATAATATATACACACATATATACTCCTACACTTCCCCCAATGTAGTAACATTTTCCAGTGTATTTTATGCAATTATTTTTTTACCCTGAAAAGGTAAAAATATGTAAGTTTCTCATGCCAGCTCTAACTGTGATTTATCACTGAAAGTTTGAGTGACAGCAAATCTCCTCAGTCCCCAGGACTCTTTTAAGTGTTCTAGCTGATTTTAAACACTGCTGTGGCCTGGGTGGCTTTGATTCTTACTCTGATCTCGAATTCACCCAATCTCTTTTGAGTCTTTTTTTGGGGGAGGACCAATTTTAATTGCACCAACTACAATTGTAACACCTTTGCTTTCATGTTTCACAGATTTTTCATCTCTCTGCAAGATCAAAGTATTGTTTTATCTTTTCATTTTTTTTATTTTCATTTTGTTGTCTATTGGAATTTTTATTTTATTTCCCCCTGATTTAAAATTTCATTTCATATTAGAAAGACAAAAATTTATGGAAAGTTTAAAGGGAATTAACAAATCAAACTCAATCCTTTTTAGTTGATATGAATTTTGGCAAAATCTCTAGTGACAAATTGTTTAACACATTTGTCACTTTGTGTGGATTGTCAAATATTTCAAGAATACTTTAAAGTGATAACAAGACAAAGGATTGAAAATCCCTAAAAACAAATATTGACACATAGAATTCAGGAATTATAAAAAGAAATCTTTTGCTTTCAAGAACAATTTTAAAAAGGCTGAATGATAGTTGTTTTATCAAAATAGTTAGAAGAATTAACAAGTACTTTTTCTAAATCTTTACACCTTGGTGACAAATCAATCACTATCTGTCATTCTTATACTTTTTTTTGTTTTCAAAATTACTTTTTTTAAATCAAGGAAGAGTCTTTTCCAAAAATTCGTAAATTTTTAAATCTGACATTATCCAGATTCCATTGGTCACACATTTTCCAAGTGACAAGTTCTGTGGAATTGAAAATCAAATTCTAGAAGACCTAAAGGGTGAAAAGATTCAACCCAGAATAACTGTCTACCAATACTGAAAGAATGGAGAAGGAGGTAAAATTATGATGTGGCAATGTTTCTGTATCTGGCATTGATAATTTATATAAGGCAAGAAGTTCATTAAAGTAACATTGACAACTTAGTATAGGCAAGAAGTCCATTAAGGTAACATTGACAACTTAGTTATAAGGCAAGAAGTCATTAAGGCAACATTGACAATTTAGTATAAGGCAGAAGTCCATTAAGGGCACGTAACAATTTAGTATGAGGCAAGTAGTTCATTAAGGCAACGTTGAACAACTTAGCTGTAAGAAGAGTAAACATGAATCGACCATCTCATACGTGTATGAAGTCCAGAAAAATGCCAAATGGCGGTGCTACCAGTCATTAATTAGAGAATTATCGATGGCCTGCCACTAATATTGCATAACACCACGACCGTTCACTCTAAGTTACTATTAATAAAGGGAGGTTACTCTCACCTACCCAGCATTAGTATAAGGCAAGAAATCCATTAAGGCAACGTTGACATCATAGCCAAGAAGTCCGTTAGGCAACTTATACAAGAAGTCTATAAGACAAAAAAAGTATTAAACTAATATTACAAAAAATGTTGCTAACAAGATTGGAAAAGCCATGTGACAAGAGAGGGACACATTCCAAAAAGATAATGCTCCAAAAATACAAATGACAAAAAACAACAAATTTGAATATTAGTTTTTTTTGTCTATAACATTTTGGGTATGGTCATTGACCAGTCATCTTAACTTCTATTAGAGAACATATAGGTGTATGTTATGGCTTAATTTGGTTGCTGACAATTAAAAACACTAACCAATAATGGGAAAAAGAGAAAATAAATAGAAAAAATTGATGTGAATGCACTGGAACAAATATCAAGTATTATGTGTGTGTGTCTGTGTATACTAGAAAAAACATGATCTGTTGGGTCACCCATTGAGCATGAGATTGTTGAAAAAAAATTGCAGGATAATATTATTTAGTCAATTTAAAGCTAAAAGATTAAAATGGTTGCTGACAAGCAATCTGGGATTATCTAAAAAGGTAGTTGTTCAATTCCTTTTTTCATGTCTTCTTTCATGAATTTCCATTTGTTCACAGTGTGAACTGTAAAGAATCACAAGTTAGTCAGTTTTGACAAGAAAGATATCAAGAAAAGAATAACAATAGCATGAGCCTTAATTACTTGGATAAAAATTTCCAAGCAGAACATTCACATTTTTTCTCTGATATCTTTTACCCCAATGACATAATCCTGGCCTAAATTTGCAATGGCTTACATGTAATTTTGGTTATGAACCAAAAAGAAAAAGAATATCATAACTTTGGCTGCCTAAAAAGATAGCAATTTTGTAGACAGAAACTAAATATTTCTCCTCTTTAAGACTTCATTCTGAAATTATAGTGGCTGCCTACATCTACGCTCATATCTCAATTCAATGCAGATAAATATCTTGTACAATGGAATCTCAAAAAATCAACCGACAAGTTTAATTAATAGGTTAAGTATTTCCAAGATTTTTTTCTAAGTGAAACATCCCTTCATCAAGATGGAGAGTCCAGTTATTAACCTGACATTAGTTTCTTTTTAAATTTAATATTTGTATTGAAAAAAAAGGCAAATAAAAGCATTTATGTCAATCAATAATAATCATAACCTTTTTCAGAGTTCTGTCCACTTATATCAGATTTTTCTTTATCTCTATGTTCACTCGTGTCCACTTTTTGATTCCACAATTTTATTTTCCTCAGATAAATTTTGGCTCTGAAAATGACAAAAAAATCTCAATTCACAAAAGAAACAAAAATCTACGCAATGAGTGATTAATCATAAATAAAATCTCTTCACTTCTTCAACTGAAGTTTTTTTTTTTAATGAGAAACATAGTTACATGTATGTAACAGCAATCACTTACTCAAAATTAAGGCCAAACTTACTCAGAGAGCCCCAGTTTTTTGAAACCAGCTTTACTCCAATAATAAAATTGACCTTGTGTCACTTCCTACCTAACACAGAGAATTTTGGTAAAATACATACTCTGATTAAACCTTGTTCTTTCCAGATCACCAAAGTTAAGCAATGATGAGTCTGCTCCAGTACTTTAGAATGATGATTACTAAGTAGGAACTGTAAGCAGCTAATATGTCAAACAAGACAAAGTTTAAATTCCAAGAATTTATTTAAAATTTTTTCTGAATATTGATATGTTCTTATGGAAATGTTTCCTTGATTAATAATTGAAAATTACAAAGCATAGTATTCACAATCAGGACTTTAGTCAAAAGTTTTGCAATATTTAGTAAACATGAGCACAAATTTGGCTGCTCTAGATACTTTTTACTAAAGTCATGAAAGTGACAACCACACAGGACAAACTCCTGATATCTCTCTAGTACCCTTGACAGATTGATCTCTATGGTTTGGAGCATGGCCTCCAAATCAACAGTTAAGGCTTACCTGATCTTGTCTGATCATTAAGGTTCTTGCTTTTCAAGCAGAATTTCTTAAACTAATTTCGTTACTGTACTGTAATCAATTGTTGCCTTCACCTTTTGTACAACAAATTTTTTTGGTTGGTTCCATGGTGTTATGGCCCAGCTTGAACTCATAAAGTATTAGTTCTCAAATTAGACTACATTCTACAAATGGATCTGTGCAGCTTTTCAAATCACACATAGTGAAACAATGACATGTTAAACACACCAAAGACACACAATACTAACTAACTAAAGTGGGTTCCTATCATGGTTTGTACTGCTTCAGACATGATATACACTCCCAAACAAGTACGTACCAAAATATTTGTTAAACTTTTGACACCCTAGTACATGTTCACTAAACGTTATATATTTATTTGATAAGAGATATCCTTTCCTTTGTGTTTTGAACAACATCCCCACCCAACTCAATTTGAAATATGCAGACAATACTGCATTCCCAGTTACAGCAGCTGAGGAAATTGCAACACACACCTTGACATCAGGTCGGAAAACCTACACAGTTGCAGGTCTTATCATGTAAACATGCAAGAGGAAGTCTGATGCTAATTCCAGAAATGTTGCTGTTCATCTTCAGGTGCAGCTTTGCATGCAGGAACAGATAAGATTCAGAATGTAGGCAGTGTAGGGAGACATTTACTTTCTCCATTGAAAAGTGGATATGTCCATTGGATACCTTGTGGTTACCATGACACATCTGAGAAATCGTCAGTTTCTTTTGTCTTTGTTCTTGAACAGTAAAGATGTCCCTTTTTTGCCTCTGTTCTCTAAGTATGTTCCTTATCTAATAATTTTCTGCTGTCTATATCATGTGAGACTTGTCACTATTGTTGTATCCCCCATTCACATACTGCTGTTCATAAAACAATATTATATATTTTATCTGTTGAGACATGTTTGTGTATTCCTTGTAAATAATGGAAACAAAGCCTAGGGCTCATAAACTTTGGATTATTATTTTAGCATAGGCATAATGGTTATCATCGTAGGAAATAGGAATTGGTGACCAGAGTTCAAATCCTGGATGAGGCTGTTTTGCATTTCACTTTGTGCTAATGCCTTTGGGGAAAGGTATGAATCCCTCAGTTGTCCCTCTAGCAATAAGAAAATAGTAGGGCAGATTATGTTCTTAGTCTTGTTAAGCAACCAGTCTAGGAGAATTAAAACTGAATTCAAACCAAGCTTTATTTCATTAAGATTGACCTAGTGTCACATCCTGTCCATGGTGGAGGGGTTTGGAAAAATGCATAAATACCTACAGCAAAGTTAATTGATGGTGTGGGGTGGGAAGAAAAATTATTTTGAATAATTGAGATACATATCTATATAAATGGTAATTAATTTGAAAAATAACATTTATGTATTTTGTTAATACTTCTTGGGTGTATATTCTGTATGTATTAAATGACTATATTGTAAATGAGCTTATCTTGACTTTCCCTACCATTTATTCAGTGTTAGTGTATCATTGATTATACTAATACTAATATAAGACCTTATTGAATGGGGACTCAACTAAATATACTCCCTGTCACTAACTAACACAATAGCAGTATTTTTCTGCCAACATGCAAGTGACACTGTTGCATCAGAGTTAATGTTGTTGATTCCAGAACAGCACCTTTAAATCTTATCTGTTTGGTCCAGAGTCATGTTCCTATCAAAAGACTTCCCATACTTCTACTACTACTAACTACTACATTACTTATCACATGCTGCCATCAAAACTAATTAAAACTAATTTTCTTTCCTCTTTAAAAAAACTTTAAAAATATCAGAACATACTAAAAGTCTGCAAACTAGAAATATCTTTGTTGCTTCCCATGGCATGATGACCCTTAAAACTTAAGTTCCTGAGTTAAACTACATTGCACATTAATTTGTATGGCTTTCAAATCACACAACGCAGTGAAGCAGATACACAATGTGTCAACATACAACTACCACGATACTACCAATCACAATGGGTAACTTCTACAGCTTGAACTGGTTTGGTCATGTGATATACATTCTACAATATGCAAAACTTTTGACCTCATCCTAAATATAAATAAATATCAATTTCAAACTCGGAAAAACCGGCATAATCAAAATAAATACAAACAAAACCTCAGTGCAGAAAATTTTCATTAATTTCTGAATACCAAACAAAGACAAATTCTTGACATTTTTAATGGCAATATCACCCATCTGGGTTATTTTTAATGTGGAATTGCATACATTTATTTTTTTTTGTGTAGTTTCTTAAGATTTTTTGTACACTGTTTATATATAGAACAATATTCCTACCTGAATACAAATGGCTAACAGATACTATTTGCTCTTAAATATGACCCTAACAGGTATTACCACTCCCAGTCAGAGTAGACTGGGAGTAATGTTTCATAATAGATTGAACATCAGCTATCATTTGGCTGATAGCAAGAGTATTTAAAACGGAGTCAAAAAACTGTTGGCCATCTAAATTGATTGAAATGGGCTGATGGCCCAGGGGTTTATTTGTGACCTATACATTTAAGAAAAAGGATAACATTAGTCAGTGAGAATTCATCCACTAGACAAAATCTATTCCACAAATGTGTGTTTGTTTGTTTATTTGTTTACAGTAAATATCAACCACAGTGGGTCATTTTAATGCTGGAAAAGTTTTGAAATAAAATTAAAAATTTCTTAATGGATACTCATTTTTTTTTTCATAACACATTTTTCATATTTAATCTAGATGGGATCCTGAACAGATACTACCATCCAGGTCAAGTGGACCTGGAACAATGGTGATGAAGGGTGCTTTCCATATTCCCTGGCCTCCCAGAACTGGAACCTCAATCTATCAGATAGAGTTTTAAGCATCTTACCTCAGGACAAAAAGACCTCAGGCCACCACCTTCTAGCAAATCCATGAATACTAAGGGCAATAGGGTTTCGAGACAATCAATATAGGTGCTTGGGCTTGACGTGACCAATATTGATCGGAGGGCCGCTTCCAACCAACGCTATCTAGTCCCAAGTAAGGGCCAACGTTGCATCAAAAATCTTTTGATTGATTCTTCAATTCTTCGAACTTTATTTCTTGACTTTTTATGATTGAGATTGAACGGATAAGCCAGCGTTGTTATTAGTACATGAAATATAGAACTGATCTACCCTCACCTTAATGCACTCTACAATTTACAAATCAATCCCGCTGAGATCTTTGTTAAGTGTCGATTATTCATCATGATTAAGTTTATCAATGAAATTTTCAGCCCCAGAATTTCAATCGTTTAATACATACCTTTTATTTTTCTGAAACCTCACGAAATAATAAATGTCAAATAATGCAACCCTAAGTTCTAATTGATATTGTTAAATCGAGGATCTCTTTTCCAAACTTGAGAATGTCTTCTGATTGGTAAACGTCACTGATTCGGGTCAAAAGTAAAATCCGCCGATTAAACAACGCTAGAAAGATTATATGCCTTGTTAAAAAAATTGCTCTCAATTCAATGTATGCTAAAAACTAGCCTAATTCATGTCGGTAATCGGATTATTAATTTAGTTATAATCAATATATTTCTGAACGAACGGATGGAGAAAGAGAAAGTAAGAGAGGAATTAATGCAAATTATTTTCAAAATATTTTTTTTTCATTAAATCGACTTTTATCCTGTTTATTTCGTATAAGTTATTTCTCCTTTCTTTCCAATCCGTTTTCGTCAGAATATATTGTATAACTAAAATTAATAATCGATTACCGAAATGAAAATTAGCGTAGTTTTAGCAATACAATTGAATGAAGCAATTTTATATAACAAGCAATAATCTTTTTCTAGCGGTGGTGAGAGTGCGCGAGTGTAACTTTGACCCGAATCATACGTTTACCAATCAGAAGACATTCCTTCAAGTTTGGAAGAGATCCCGTTTAACAATATCAATTAGAACTTAAGGTTTTGCATTATTTGACATTATTATTCAGTGAGGTCAGAATAAATAAAAAAGGATGTATTAACGATTGAAAATTCTGGGCTGAAATTTCATTGATAACTAAATCATGATGAATAATCGACACTTAACAAGACTCAGCGGGATTGATGTTAATGGTAGAGTGCATTAGTGAGGGTAAGATCAGTTTATATCATGTATAATACAACGCTGCTAATCCGTTGCAATCTCATCATAAAAGTCAAGAATAAAGTCGAAGAATTAGAAAGAATCAATCAAAGATTGAATGCAACGTTTGCCCTTAATTGACTACGATAGTGGTTGGAGCGGACCTTCGCGATCAAATCAATTGGTCACGTCAAGCCCAAGCACCTATATGATTGTCCGAACCTATTTGGCCCTTAGTATCATGGATGCTAGAAGGTGGTGGCTGAGGGTCTTTTGTCCGGGTTAAGATGTTAAATCTATCTGATAGTGAGGTTTCCAGTTCTGGAGCCGGGATATGAAGCACCCTTCATCACCATTGTCCCAGGTCCACTTTGACCTGGAGTGGTAGTATGCTGTCAGGATCCCATCTTAGGGATTAAATAGAAAAATGTGTTTATGAAAAAAAAAATGAGTAATCCATTAGAATTAAATTTTATTTCAAAACTTTTCCAGCATTAAATGACCACTGTGGTTGAATACGAAAACAAATAAACAAAACAAACAACATGTTGGAATAGATTTGTTCTAGTGGATGAATTCTCAACTGACTAATGTTATCCTTCTAAATGTATAGGTCACATAATAACCCCTGGACCATTCACCCATCATCAAATTTAGGATGCGCGCAACAGTTTTTTGGACTCCGTTTTAAATACTTTGCTATCAGCCAAATGATAGCTAATTCAATCTTTATTGAAATTACTCCCAGTCTACTCTGACCTGGAGTGTAAACCTGTTAGGGTCATATTTAAGAGTCAAATAGATCTGTTAGCCATTTGTATTCAGGTAGGAAATATGTTCTATCATATAAACAGTGTACAAAACATCTTAAGAAACCTACACAAAAAAATACAATGTATTGCAATTCCACTAAAATAACAACCAGATGGGTTGATATGCCATTAAAATGTCAAAGAATTTGGTTCTTTGTTTGGTATTCAGAAATTAATGAAATTTCTGCACTGAGGTTTGTTTGTATTTATTTGATTATGCCGGTTTTTTCGAGGTTGAAATTGATATTTATTTATTTTAGGATGAGTCAAAGTTTTGCAATATTGTAGCATGTATATCACATGACCAAACCAGTTCAAGCTGTAGAAGTTACCCATTGTGATTGGTAGTATCGTGGTATTGGTATGCTGACACATTGTGTATTGCTTCACTGCGTGTGTGATTTGAAAGCCATACAAATTAATGTGCAATGTAGTTTAACTCAGGAACTTAAGTTTTAAGGGTCATCATGCCATGGAAGCAACAAAGATATTTCTAGTTTGGCAGACTTTAGTATGTCTGATTATTTTAAAGTTTTTTAAAGAGGAAAAGAAAATTAGTTTTAATTAGTTTTGATGGCAGCATGTGAAGTAAATGTAGTAGTAGTAGTAGTAGAAGTATGGAAGTCTTTTGATAGAACATGACTCTGACCAAACAGATAAGATTTAAAGGTGCTGTTTCTGGAATCACAACATTAACTCTGATGCACAGTGTCACTTGCATGTTGGGCAGAAAATACTGCTATTGTGTTAGTTAGTGACAGGGAATATTTAGTTGAGTCCCATTCAATAAGGTCTTATATTAGCATTAGTATAATCAATGATACACTAACACTGATAAATGGTAGGAAAGACAAGATAAGCTCATTTACACATATAGTCATTTAATACATACAGAATATACACCCAAGAAGTATTAACAAAAATACATAAATGTTATTTTTCAAATTAATTACCATTTATATAGATATGTATCTCAATTATATCAAAATAATTTTTCTTCCCACCCACACCATCAATTAACTTTGCTGTAGGTATTTATGCATTTTCCAAACCCTCCACCATGGACAGGATGTGACACTAGGTCAATCTTAAGTGAAATAAAACTGGTTGAATTCAGTTTTAATTCTCCTAGACTGGTTGCTTAACCAAGACGAAAGAACATAATCTGCCCTACTATTTCTTATTGCTAGAGGGACAACTGAGGGATTCATACCTTTCCCCAAGGGCATTAGCACAAAGTGAAATGCAAACAGCCTCATCCAGGATTTGAACTCTGGTCACCAATTTCTATTTCCTACAATGATAACCATTATGCCTATGCTTAAAATAATAATCCAAAAGTTATGAGCCCTAGGCTTTGTTTCCCATTATTTACAAGAATACACAAACATGTCTCAACAGATAAAATATATACATATTGTTTTATGAACAAGCAGTATGTGAATGGGATACAACAATAGTGACAAGTCTCACATGATATAGACAGCAGAAAAATGATATGATAAGGAACATACCTAGAGAACAGAGGCAAAAAGGGACATCTTTACTGTTCAAAGAACAAAGACAAAAGAAACTGACGATTTCTCAGATGGTCATGTAACCACAAGGTATCCAATGGACATATCCACTTTTCAATGGAGAAAGTAAATGTCTCCCTACACTGCCTACATTCTGAATCTTATCTGTTCCTGCATGCAAAAGCTGCACCTGAAGATGAACAGCAACATTTCTGGAATTAGCATCAGACTTCCTCTTGCATGTTTACATGATAAGACCTGCAACTGTGTAGGTTCCGACCTGATGTCAAGGTGTGTGTTGCATTTCCTCAGCTGCTGTAACTGGGAATGCAGTATTGTCTGCATATTTCAAATTGAGTTGGGTGGGGAGTTGTTCAAAAACACAAAAGGAAAGGATATCTCTTATCAAATAAATATATAACGTTTAGTGAAACATGTACTAGGGTGTCAAAAGTTTTACAATATTTTGGTACGTACTTGTTTGGGGAGTGTATATCATGTCTGAAGCAGTACAAACCATGATAGGAACCCACTTTAGTTGGTAGTATTGTGGTCTTTGGTGTGTTAACATGTGCATTGTTTCACTATGTGTGATTTGAAAGCTGCACAGATCCATGTAGAATGTAGTCTAATTTGAGAACTAATACTTTATGAGTTCAAACTGGGCCATAACACCATGGAACCAACCAAAAACATTTGTTGTACAAAAGGTGAAGGCACAATTGATTACAGTACAGTAACCATATAGTTTAAGAAATTCTGCTTGAAAAGCAAGAACCTTAATGATCAGACAAGATCAGGTAAGCCTAAAACTGTTGATTTGGAGGCCATGCTCCAAACCATAGAGATCAATCTGTCAAGGGGTACTCAGAGAGTATCAGGTGAGTTTGTCCTGTGTGGTTTGTCACTTTCATGACTTTAGTAAAAGTATCTAGAGCAGCCAAATTGTGCCTCATGTTACTAAAATATTGCAAAACTTTTGACTAAAGTCCTGATGTGAATACTATGCTTTTGTAATTTTCATTAATTAATCAAGGAAACATTTCCATAAGAACATATCAATATTCAGAAAAAATTTAAATAAATTCTTGGAATTTAAACTTTGTCTTGTTTGACATATTAGCTGCTTACAGTTCCTACTTAGTGATCACTCATCTAAGTACTGAGCAGACTCATCATTGCTTAACTTTGGTGATCTGGAAAGAACAAGGTTAATCAGAGTATGTATTTACCAAAATTCTCTGTGATAGGTAGGATGTGACACAAGGTCAATTTTTAATTGGAGTAAAGCTGGTTTCAAAAACTGGGGCTCTCTGAGTAAGTTGGCCTTAATTTTGAGTAAGTGATTGCTGTTACATACATGTAACTATGTTCTCATTAAAAAAAAATTTCAGTTGAAGAAGTGAAGAGATTTTATTTATGATTAATCAACTCATTGCAGTGTTTCTTTTGTGAATTGAGATTTTTGTCATTTTCAGAGCAAAATTTCATCTGAGGAAATAAAATTTGTGGAATCAAAAAAGTGGACACGAGTAAAACATAGAGATAAAATGAAAAACTGAATATAAGTTGGACAGAACTCTGAAAAGGTTATTGATTATTATTGATTGGACATAAATGCTTTTATTTGCCTTTTTTCTTTCAATACAAATATAATTTAAAAAGAACTAATGTCAGGTTAATAACTGGACTCTCCATCTTTGATGAAGGAATGTTTTCACTTAGAAAAAATCTGAATACTAAACTATTAATTAATCTTGTTCTGGTTGATTTTTGAGATTCCATTGTACAAGAGATTTATCTGCATGAATTGAGAATGAGCAGTAGATGTAGCAGCCACTATAATTTCAGAATGAAGTCTTAAAAGAGAGAAATATTTAGTTCTGTCTACAAAATTGCTATCTTTTAGGCAGCCAAAGTTATGATATCTTTATTTCTTTTTGGTTCATAACAAAATTACATGTAGCCATTGCAAATTTAGGCCAGGATTATGTCATTGGGGTAAAAGATATCAAGAGAAAAAATGTGAATGTCTGCTTGGAAATTTTATCCAAGTAATTAAGGCTCATGCTATTGTTATCTTTTCTTGATATCTTTCATGTCAAAACTTACTAACTTGTGATTCTTTACAGTTCACACTGAAGAAAAAATGAAATTCATGAAAGAAGACATGAAAAAAGGAATTGAACAACTACCTTTTTAGATAATCCTAGATTGCTTGTCAGCAACCATTTTAATCTTTTAGCTTTTAAATTGACTAAATAATATTATCCTGCAATTTTTTTCAACAATCTCATGCTCAATGGGTGACCCAACAGATCATGTTTTTTCTAGTATACACACATACACACAGACACACACACATAATACTTGATATTTGTTTCCAGTGCAACACATCAATTTTTTTCTATTTATTTCTCTTTTCCCCATTATTGGTTAGTGTTTTTAAATTGTCAGCCAACCAATTAAGCCATAACATACACCTATATGTTCTCTAATAGAGTTAAGATGACTGGTCAATGACCATACAAAATTTATAGACAAAAACTAATATTCAATTTTGTTGTTTTTTGTCATTTGTATTTTTGGAGCATTATCTTTTTGGAATGTGTCCTCTCTTGTCACATGGCTTTTCCAATCTTGTAGCAACATTTTTGTAATATAGTTTAATACTTTTTTTGTCTTAATAGACTTCTTGTCTAAGTTGCCTTAACGGACTTCTTGGCTATGATGTCAACATTGCCTTAATGGACTTCTTGCCTTATACTAATGTGTGGGTAGGTTAGAGTAACCTCCCTTTATTAATAGTAACTTAGAGTGAACGGTCGTGGTGTTATGCAAATATTAGTGGCAGGCCATCGATAATTCTCTAATTAATGACTGGTAGGCACCGCCATTTGCATTCTGGACTTCATACATCGTATGAGATGGTCGATTCATGTTACTCTTCTTACAGCTAAGTTGTCAACGTTGCCTTAATGAACTACTTGCCTCATACTAAATTGTCAACGTTGCCTTAATGGACTTCTTGCCTTATACTAAGTTGTCAATGTTGCCTTAATGGACTTCTTGCCTTATACTAAGTTGTAAATGTTGCCTTAATGGACTTCTTGGCTTATACTAAGTTGTCAATGTTGCCTTAATGGACTTCTTGCCTTATACTAAATTGTCAATGTTGCCTTAATGGACTTCTTGCCTTATACTAAATTGTCAATGTTGCCTTAATGGACTTCTTGCTTTAAACTAAGCCTTATACTAAAATGTGCCTTAATGGACTTCTTGCCTTATACTAAGTTGTAAATGTTGCCTTAATGGACTTCTTGGCTTATACTAAGTTGTCAATGTTGCCTTAATGGACTTCTTGCCTTATACTAAATTGTCAATGTTGCCTTAATGGACTTCTTGCCTTATACTAAATTGTCAATGTTGCTTAATGGACTTCTTGCTTTAAACTAAGATGTTGCCTTTCTAAGTTGTAAATGTTGCCTTAATGGACTTCTTGGCTTATACTAAGTTGTCAATGTTGCCTTAATGGACTTCTTGCCTTTATACTAAAATGTTGCCTTAATGGACTTCTTGCCTATACTAATGCCTGGACTTCTTGCCTTATACTAAATTGTCAATGTTGCCTTAATGGACTTCTTGCCTTATACTAAGTTGTCAATGTTGCCTTAATGGACTTCTTGCCTTATACTAAATTGTCAATGTTGCCTTAATGGACTTCTTGGCTTATACTAAGTTGTCAACGTTGCCTTAATGGACTTCTTGGCTTATACTAAGTTGTCAACGTTGCCTTAATGGATATACTAAGTTGTAAATGTTGCCTTAATGGACTTCTTGCTTATACTAAGTTGTCAATGTTGCCTTAATGGACTTCTTGCCTTATACTAAGTTGTCAATGTTGCCTTAATGGACTTCTTGGCTTATACTAAGTTGTCAATGTTGCCTTAATGGACTTCTTGCCTTATACTAAGTTGTAATGTTGCCTTAATGGACTTCTTGGCTACTAAGTTGTCAATGTTGCCTTAATGATTCTTGGATACTAAGTTGTCCTTAATGGACTTATACTAATGTCAATGTTGCCTTAATGATGACTTGCCTCATACTAAATTGTCAACGTTGCCTTAATGGACTTCTTGCCTTATACTAAGTGTCAATGTTGCCTTAATGGACTTCTTGACAATGTTGCCTTAATGGACTTCTTGCTTTAAACTAAGTTGTCAATGTTGCCTTAATGGACTTCTTGCCTTATACTAAGTTGTAAAACTAAGTTGTATGTTGCTTAATGGACTTCTTGCTTATACTAAATTGTCAATGTTGCCTTAATGGACTTTAAATTGTCTGCCTTAATGGACTTCTTGCCTTATACTAAATTGTCAATGTTGCCTTAATGGACTTTCTGGCTTATACTAAGTTGTAAATGTTGCCTTAATGGACTTCTTGCCTTATACTAAGTTGTAAATGTTGCCTTAATGGACTTCTTGCCTTATACTAAGTTGTAAATGTTGCCTTAATGGACTTCTTGGCTTATACTAAGTTGTCAATGTTGCCTTAATGGACTTCTTGCCTTATACTAAATTGTCAATGTTGCCTTAATGGACTTCTTGCCTTATACTAAGTTGTAAATGTTACCTTAATGGACTTCTTGCCTTATACTAAGTTGTCAACGTTGCCTTAATGAACTTCTTGCCTTATACTAAATTATCAATGCCAGATACAGAAAAACATTGCCACATCATAATTTTACCTCCTCCTCCATTCTTCAGTATTGGTAGACAGTTATTCTGGGTTGAATCTTTTCACCCTTTAGGTCTTCTAGAATTTGATTTCAATTCCACAGAACTT
Organism: Doryteuthis pealeii; assembly: GCA_023376005.1. Classification (NCBI taxonomy): domain Eukaryota; kingdom Metazoa; phylum Mollusca; class Cephalopoda; order Myopsida; family Loliginidae; genus Doryteuthis; species Doryteuthis pealeii. Next base: position 68,864 of record JALAJA010000268.1, on the reverse strand, counting down.
GTCACTTGAAATGTGTGACCAATGGAATCTGGATAATGTCAGATTTAAAATTTTACGAATTTTTGGATAAGACTTTCCTTGATTTAAAAAAAAAGTAATTTTGAAACAAAAAAGTATAAGAATGACAGATAGTGATTGATTTGTCACCAAGGTGTAGATTTAGAAAAAGTACATGTTAATTCTTCTAACTATTTTGATAAAACAACTTCATTCAGCCTTTTTAAAATTGTTCTTGAAGCAAAAGGATTTCTTTTTAATTCCTGAATTCTTGTGTCAATTTTGTTTTTAGGATTTTTCATCCTTTTGTCTTGTTATCACTTTAAGTATTCTTGAAATATTTGACAATCCACACAACTGACAAATGGTTAACAATTTGTCACTAGAGATTTTGCCAAAATTCATATCAACTAAAAGGATGAGTTTGATTTGTTAATTCCCTTTAAACTTTCCATAAATTTTTGTCTTTCTAATATGAAATGAAATTTTAAATCAGGGGAAATAAAATAAAAATTCCAATAGACAACAAAATGAAAATAAAAAAATGAAAAGATAAACAAATACTTTGATCTTGCCAGAGAGATGAAAAATCTGTGAAACATGAAAGCAAAGGTGTTACCAATTGTAGTTGGTGCAATTAAAATGGTCCTCCCCCAAAAAAGACTCAAAAAGAGATTGGGTGAATTCGAGATCAGAGGAAGAATCAAAGCCACCCAGACCACAGCAGTGTTAAAATCAGCTAGAACACTTAAAAGAGTCCTGGGACCTGAGGAGATTTGCTGTCACTCAACTTCAGTGATAAATCACCAGTTAGAGCTGGCATGAGAAACTTACATAAGTCATATTTCACCTTTTTCAGGGTAAAAAAATAATTGCATAAAATACACTGGAAAATGTTTACTACATTGGGGTAAGGGTAGGAGTATATATGTGTGTGTGTGTATATATATATATATATATATATATATACACACACACACTTAAAGTGCCTATAATGTATAAAATATTTAGTGCTCAATACACAAAAATACAAAACAATATTACAATATATTTTAGACGTGTAGAATAGCAGCTCACCTGATGATTGTAGTCATCAGTTTTCTTTTTCTTAGCTTACAGTTTACTTTGTACATATCATGTATTCCTTTACAATTGAAATATATATATATATATATATATATATATATATATGAAAAAAGAAGAAAGAAAATGTTGTGGTCCTATAAGTGTGTGTTGCGTTGGAGGACACTTTTCAGGTTGATAAACTTGCTCATTTGTACTTCCTGTGCCCACGTAGTTTTGGTTTGACCCACAGGAAAGTTGAAGAAGAGCTGGTTCAGACTTTCTCAGTTCTGTCTGAGTCTGAAGATGACCAAATTTACCATTGCTGTCTGTCAACTGGTCAACCAGTGCAATAACTATGAAACACTTATTACCTTTATTCATCATACAATGAGCAAAATCATGTAGAACAACAAAGACGTTTCAATGTTGAAGTTGGAGTTAGTGATTTGACTGGCAATATACAGCTAATTAATTCTGGTTGAAATAGTCAAGTTCAGGACTTTGGGTGTCAAGGCAAAAACAATGGCAAAGTGTAGCTATGGAAATAGCTTTTGATCTGCTTTGTTCCCTTTTCAGGTCTTCTTTTATGGGGGGGGGGTCCACACCCCTGAACATACAACTCTAATTGGCTAGCCAATAGAAACACAGGACTGATGGCCTCACAACATCATCAGGGAGGAATAGAAAAGCCCCCTGAGGTCACTGTTAATTGGATAGCCAATCAAAATCATGGCCTGGGTTGCACATCTTGGGAAGGGCGAAAAAAAAAACTCCACCCCACTTTTCTTTGGTTGGTGAACCATTAGATAATATTTTTATTATTTTATTAATGGCCTTGTGCCAGACTTTTAGTTGTAATCTTCCATAAGTTAGTACTTAAATTAACTTATAATCCAGAATGAGTAAATGTATTTATTTATCTAAATCAAAATTTGAAATTGGCCTTTTCAACTTTCATTGTTTAGTAATTTTGTCCTTGGCTGATGGTAACTTTTGATTTGACCTTTGAAGGAACCCAGTATATGGATTGTGGGTCACCAGGTGCAATTTTTAATATTATTATTTGGGTTGTTTTTGTTTTACACTTCCTTACAAAGGATTATAACTAACTTTTAATAAATCATCCTAATTAATTTTAGGTATTTAATTTAATATTGCCAGTCAACTTTATAACATTATCATGGTGTTATAATGTGCACTCGACATATCTCACTATGCACAGTTCATATATATATATATATATATATATATATATATATATATATACCTAGGGTTCACTGACAAAGATCTTCAAGAAAAACTGAGTTTTTTCCTGAAGATTCTTTTCACTGAAACTTGCATACTTAAATTCTGTTACTGATTTGGTTCTCTAAACTGACCTACACACGTATCGAGCACTTTTCAATATTTTTTTGTTTTTGCAATTCATTTGTTTGCTTTTTCTCACAATTTTTTTTCTCTGTGATTTGTTCATTTTTTTCTTTTTCTTTCTCTGATGAGTAATTTTTTTTTTTCAAAAAAAAGTGTGTGTGTGGTCTCTCTCTCTCTCTCTCTCTCTCTCTCTCTATATATATATATAATATATATATATATAGACTTAAATAAACACACACACACACACATATATATATATTTTGTGTGTATATTTAAGCATATATATATATATATATATATATTATATATATATAAGTTACAGAAGTAATCAACAGACTGTTTGAAGTACAGTAATAAAAATCAACAAAGCTGCAAACATTAATTTCACTGAATCACTGTGTTGGAAAGATTCATAATCAAAATAAATACAAAAATCATATCAGTAAAAAAAACATATATAATACATGCGCGTGTATGTGCATACTGTGTAACTGGCCATAAATTCAGTGTCTACAATAGAAAAGCAAAAATATTGATCAGTGAATTGAGGAAATTGTCTATAAATATGGTTGGCAATGTTTTGTTCTCATAATTTCTCTTCTCAGAGAGAAAACCCATCAAACCCAAAACAAACAAAAGACAGAAACAATTTCACTCACAGAAAAAGATAATTACAAAGTAGAAATAAACCAACAAAAATGAACTTTGATCCTTTTGCAATTCAAACTTTAACTTGAAATGATATATAAAAAAAACCCTCCCAGTTCTTTCCTTCTATCTGTCACTCATATAATTATTGTTTTGTCTCTCTGGTCAGAAATGGCTATTCTGTCTGGTTGGAAACCCTTGTAAATCGACTAGATGTCCCAATTTTATGGACATATCACAATACCCTGGATTTAATCTTAGCCTACGCTTAGTCAGATTGACAAACCTTATATTGGCATTATATATATATATATATATATATATATATATATATATATATACACATATACAGGCACAAACATATGTATTACACATATATATATATATAATACTAGAAAAAATGTGACCATTGAGCTCTGAGTAGATAATTGGGATTAGGGAAAAGTGAGTTTGCATAGTGAATTACATTTTTTTAAAGTAGATATGGCCTGAGAATTCAAAAAAATAACATTAAAATCATTTTGTGAGATTTCTAAAAAATGAAACATCTGACCTAATTGAATTTATTAAGAACTAAGAAGTTGAAGCTACAGGCTGTCTGTTTATGAAAATTAACATTCAAAACTGTTTCAAACTCTCCAATCTCTCTCTCTTTCTTTATTGAGAAACTAACACATATAACAAGGAGGTAATCAAGATATACATAGAGAGGGGGAAACTGACGGGCAGAATGTGAAATAAGAGGCAAGTCAGTTTTTTACTTAATTGCAAATTATGACTAATTAGAACCAATTAAAATGGAATTGTTTTCAAACATAACTCAATCCTAAAAGCAAGGAATAATTTAGTATAACTTTTGTATCATTAAACTAAACAGTAAAAAAGCCTTTAGGAGACACACTGATTTTTTCAGTGGAGGAAAATATATATATATATATATATATATATAATAAATATATGAGGAAAAGGGGGTTGGAATGAATCCGACAGAATGAGGTAAAATAAATAATGAAAGAACAAAACTCAGACAAAAATGACCCTAATAATTCAATAAAGCAGAAGAAGCTGAGGTCAAACCTCCAGCGAAATATACTACACATTTTTGTCTGAGTTTTGTTCTTTCATTCCTTATTTTACCTCATATATATATATATATATATATACACATACATACACACACAGACATATATAAGGTGTGTTCCAAAGGTATCAAGATCAAATTTGTATTTACCAAATTAAAAATGAATAATGAATGAAAAATTGATTATCTTGAATACATTAGAATTAATCACATTTATTCCAGTGAGTTTTCCATTGGTCAAAGCACTTCTTAAAATACCTGTATTAATATGGCATAAAACAGCACTGTCATGTTTATTTTAATGTCTTCGATTTCCACAAATCTTACTCATGTGAGGAACTTTCAGTTTTGGAAACAAAAAAATTCACACAGAACTAAATCTGGAGAGTATAGAGTGTGATGCACTTGCACAATCCTGTGTTTCATCAGAGACAATTGATCAAGAACTATAGAGATTTTGTCACTGACACATCTAGACAAAGTCTAGACATAAAGACATCATCCCTTGCTTAGCTGAGTGTAAAATCCAGGTGTATGCAAAGTCATCAATAAGATGCTGTCAAATTTAACTGAAAAGTCAAGACAATATTCTAAAATAATTCAAGTTCAAATTAGGATTTTTTAAAACTAGTAACTCATGTGAACAAATAAAGGAATCGATTGGGTAGTGGTAAAATCCTGACACTGATTCCCTTTAATTAATTTCATTTCTTATAGACATTGGTAATCAATTTCAATGAGATTACTTAGCACTGAATTTTTTCATATGATAATGTTATTCTATCCCTATATAATAAAAATATCTCCTTTTTTGTGATGTAGTAGCAACTGTGTGGTATTTCCAAGTGTCATCTGAACTTCTCCAGAAATGTATAGTAAATTATATTCACAAAAATAAATAAATATCCCCCAAAAGCACCCAGCAGTGCTGCCAATAAAACCTTCATTAGATGATGACTTTGGGATCAAGTATGATACTGAGGAGAGTGCATCATTATAACTAACCCAGTGCCTCATCAGTATCTTATGATAACATCAGACTTATATATATATATATATTATATATATATATATATATAGGCTGCCACCTTGAATTCAAGTATCTCTGTTTCATGATCTTAATTTATAAGAAAATAAGTAAGCATATACATATATATATACTCACTGAGTGCTACTTGCTAAATTTGCCTCTACAGCTTGGAGAAAAATCTTGGAATACATGGTTTTAGTCCTACCCGATCTTGCCTGATTGTTAAGTTTCTTGCAACCCTAGCAAAATTTCTTAAACTATTTTGTTACTGACTGTAGTGTGCCTACACCTTTGGCATAACAAATGTTTTTGGTTGCTTCTACAACATTCAAATTCGTAAAGCTTCCATGTTAGACTAAATTGAACATTCATCTTTACAACTTTCAAATCACAAACAGAGTGAAGCAATGCACATTGCACAACATATCAGTACAAAATTCTATGAACTATAGTGAGTATTTTCCATAACCTAAATTGCTTTGATCATATTATATATTAACTACAAACTAGCATAAACTAAAATTTTGCAAAACTTTTGACCCACCCTAATATCTTATTTTCAGTTTAAGGATATTTCATACCTAATATTAAATTCATATCTTTCCAAACTATATCAGGATTATATGAAATGCAAATAGCCTTATTCAGGATTAGAACTTGACAATAAGTGTTATGCTCCAAGTGCATCTTGTTAATTTAGTTACATGCAAATATCAAGTTTTGCCTTTGGGAAGAGTTTCTCAAACAGACTTGACTAAAATGTGACAGTTAAAAGCTTTTATTGAGTTAACGTATCTTTGTATGTGTGTATATGCATGTGTTATCATAGAAGAAGATACACACAACTCTATTTGATAAAGAATGTATGTGAGGCTAAACCAGAATTGTTTATATGATCAAATACCCAACTTGGCTTCATGTTGCTTTTCTATAGCGACACTCAATATTGGTTTCCCTCATTTGGCAATCTTTGCAAGCTTGGAGATTAATTTTCCCTGTATGAACATGGATTCAGCATAAAAATTAGCTATCTTTCAGTTATAGGGAGAAAAATAATGGGCAAGATATCGGCCCAGAAGAGCATCATCAACGCTATGAATACAAAATAGAATGATTCTGGGACATTTTTCTCCATCAACTCTTTCTTCCACATCTCTTTTACTTGGGCATTTTCTCTTGCTCATATCAGATTCATTTTTTATCACTTTTACTGGGAAATATTTCACAGATATTTCTTCCTTTTCTCTAATGGATAAGAAAAGTCACAATGAATTATTGCTTCTATATTTCCTTTCTTATCTGATGCACTAGAATTATATGCAAATTTCATGTCCATCTTTTTAATTTGAATGGATTATCACAATTCCCACTGACATATTTTCAAAATCAAATTGCTTCAGCTTCCTATTTCATTTCATTGAATTTCTACTTCCTTTCAAAAGTCTTCAGATTTTGGATCAAGATTTGCATTCTTTGATTTCTAGACTTTTTACTTCTTTCTGTAAATCAGAAGATTTTCCTTGATCATAAATACAAGTCATTAAACTTTTCATTTTCTAAATAGATAGTGATAATATAGTGCTTAGGGAATAGTAGATTCATGCCTTACCTAAGGGGTTATTGTAGAGGAAACAAAAGTTAAAAATTCAAACTTTACTATATTTTTCCATATTGGTAACCAAAATGCCAAAATAAGTATACATATATATATATATATATATATATATGTATAAAATACCGAAATGCTTAAGTATTGACACTAAAAAATTGTTTCCTGATCGTAACATCCTGTGTTTGTTATATTTTTAAATATTTTCTTTTCATATTGGTTTGGAGGTTGATTTTGAAGGCTATCACAATGCAGGTGAAAGAAAAATAATAAGGTAACAATGGTGTTGTGTATTAACCTGTAAATTATTCTTGAATTTTTGAGATAAAAAAACTTCAATTCCAGTGATCTTCCTCCAACCTCCAAACCAATATATACACAATGCTTCAAGCAAATTATAAAACTCTCTATATATATATATATATATAATATATATATATATATATATATTATATATATATATGTGTGTGTGTGTGTATTTCCCCAAACCTTCTGCATGAGCAGGATGCAACAGAAGATCATTTTAAGTGAAGGAAAACTCTGATTTCAAACCTTTGACAGGTTAACCAAGGTTAAAGAGCCTAGTCTGCCCTACTATTTACCCAAGCTATAGGAAGAATAGTTGGATTCATATCTTTCTAAAAATATTAGCATGATGTGAATGCACAAAGCATTTTCCAAGATTTAAACTCAGGTCTATGTGTCCATTTCCTACATGACAATTACATGTGTATGTGTATATATGTGTATGTTCATTAGAGAGATAAAGAGAGTTGTTACTTTTTTATCTATTCCCTTTCTAGAATTTCTATATGTATTACGTATGTGTTCATGTATGTGAAAGAGTTTCCTTTTGAAGAATTATTTTTTTCTTTGGTTTCTATTTTTTACTTCTTCATGATTATTAAAATATTTTTTCATGGGACACACACTGCCACCAAAATTGAGAAAATTCTAAAATCAAAGAAATTCTCAAAAATAAAAATCATAAATTAAACTTTAAAACAACATAATTTTCTTTTTTAAAAAACAATAATGAGACCTTATCTAATATGATTGGAACCAATATTTTTTAATCTGTAGATTGAGTTCAATTACTTTGATTTATGTATTTACTCAACCCCTCCACCATAGGCAGGATGTGACACAAGGTCAATTTTTAAGCAGAATAAATCTGGACATAGCAATGTTGGCTGACACGCAAAAACTTCAGCTCTATACAACACTGGATACTGTCTAGAGGACTTAACAAGAGCGATGGCTGACAGAGACAGATGGTAAGAGAGTCAAGATTATTTTATATATCTTCATGGGTTATTTAATAGAGAGAGTCAATAGAATCTTTGCACACCTTGATGATGATGATGATGATGTGATGAAAGCTGGTTTCAATTCAAAGTTTTCCTTCTCCCAGACTAGTTACTAAAAACTAAAACACCCAATCTGCTCTACTATTTAAACATTGGAATAAGAGATGGATGATTGCTTTCTCTAAAGGGCATTAGCACAAAGTGAAACACATGTCACCTTGTCAAAGATTAGAACTCTTTGGTATATTTTATTTTAAATTGATGTAGAATTTGTCAGCCCTTTTTACAATTTGTCTTGCTTATGCAAATATTTGTTTTACAGTTTCAGTTTTCACAGCTGCATATGTTCTGAATTGAATAAAAGACCATTTTTAAAAAACATAATCTTTGTCAGTACTTTCATACACTTTAACACACAGTTAATCAAACTGGAACAATAATAAAGGCATTAGTAAAAAGTAAAACACATGCCACCTTTTCCAAGATTAGAACTTATATCACTGATGCCATTTTGTAGGATGATAACTGTTGCACTAAGAAAAACTCCTGTCAATCACTTTGAAGAAAATCATGTTTTAATTTGGGAGAAAGAAAATCACGTTTTTCTATTAAAGTGTTGAAAAAGTTACTGATTCAAATTAATTTTTCCCTTTGCAAGTCTAAGTAAAAGTGAAATTAAAGAATCAAAATACCACAATGTTTTTTTTTGTTTTCTTTTTACTTTTCTAATTCATTGCTTTTCTGTGTTGATGTTTACTGATATTTTAGGTTTGAATCAGTAACTTTTTCAACACTTTAAAAGCTAAGAGCAAATAACTAATAGGGATGGATGGCAAGAGAGAGTCAAGGGAATCTATGCTATCAGCATGACTTGATGATTATACAATCAAACCAATGTTAAATGAATAGATTATCAGTATCTATATTTCAAAAGGTTGTGTATATAAGTTTTTTAAAATTCTAACTATTAATGTCAAATAAGTATGATTTAAAATTTGAAAACTTGGCTTTCATTGGCAAAAGTAAAGTCAGTTGACTAAAATTCTAGAAGTTAGAAGATAGATTTTTGCTAAGAATCAGTTTTTCAAGAATCACTGAAGCGAGCAGTTGATGATTCCATCTCTGGTCTAACTGGCTTCCCAGATTTGCAGTCCGAATTATGTTATGTATGAGAAGACTTTATGAAGTTAATAAATAATGTGCAGAAAGAAAATGTCTGTGTTATTCATTCCAATGAAATAGTATGGGGCCAAGATGAATGAAACAGTGAAAAGTGATTGTTGGCTGAGAAGAGAAAATGATGACAAAAAGATGAAGATGATTATATACAGCTAATCAAAATCTCTCAGCCAACATTCATCAAAAACAGAAAACTCAACATGTAAAATGTCATTAACCCAAATAAGATACAAAAGATAAAAAAAGCAAAGTAATCAATATCATTATGTAAATAGACAAGTGGAAGTGATTTTTTTTCTTTTTACATAGTTAATAATACAAGTGTTGTCCACTGAAACACATTATGGGAAGAAAAGCACAATCAGAAAAAATGGATAAATAAAAGCCAGAGAATCAAATCAAGTTAACAATTACTGATCTGTTCTGTATTTAAAAGCATTTATCAACACATTAGAACATAAAGAATTTGTCAAAAAGAATATTCAGTTCCACCAATACAATATTAATATGATAGAAAGTTCTTTTATATGAAATGATGAAAAATGACTGTTATTACAAGTGTAAACCACACTAATTTGTCACCTTCACAATATCAGAAAAGGCATCCAGATCTTTTCTGAATTACCAAAATATTGCAAAACTTTTGACTCACCCAAGTAGAAAGTAGAGTTCTTTTGAATGAAATGATGAAAAATGATTGCTATTACAACTGTAAGCCAAGCAAATCTTTAAGAAGATTTTATGAAACTGAGAAACTGACAAATATCCATGTGAAATTCCAGAATTCTTTTGGGGATTCATAGAACTGATAAAGATTCTTCAGATTTTGAAAGCATTGTCTATTGTAATTTCAACAAAATACATTGGAAAAAACTTTTCATTTTCTGATACAATTCTAAAGTGAGGAAACAACAAAACCTTCAGTTTTTACTATGGATTGTTCTTCCCTTTTTTTTTTTTATAAAGATAAAACATAAACAAAATGTATCTTGTATGTCGATTATCTTTGTCTGTTTTAGGCATAGGGCCAGAAGTAACTTTGTGATGATGATGATAATAATAGACATAGTAGTAATGGTCAAACTTAAGTCAACCTTGCTCTGTCAATTGCAAATTTCATATTGACTGATATTTTTATAGGGCCAGAAGTAACTTGTGATGATGATGATAATAATAGACATAGTAGTAATGGTCAAACTTAAGTCAACCTTGCTCTGTCAATTGCAAAATTTCATATTCACTGATATTTTAGTTTTTCTAAAAAGACAAAAATCAACTGACTTTGGAGATTCTTAAAGACAATTCACATGGAAATAAAGACAAATTCTTCCATTCTTGTTTATCTATGGATTGTTTATTTCTTTTTTAGGAAGATAAAGTTTCTTAAATTCTCTTTAGTCTGTCCATTATCTTTGTTTTTTTAAGCATAGGGTAAAAAGTAAGTTATAATAATAATAATAATAATAATAATAGTAATGGTCAAGCTCAAGCTTAAGTTGGAAAAGATAAAAAAACAATAGCAAAAGTTGTACTTAGTTTTTTTTTAAAAACCTATTCCTACACTCTGTGTTGGAAAGTGAACTAAGCTTTATTCTCTCATTTACGATGTGGGGTCATAAAAATGGGCAGATCACCAAAAACCCTTTTTGGATATTTTATTTTTTAAACATCATGAGAAAAATGTTCTGTGTTTTTATTCTTATCATTATTTTATCTATCTATCTTTTTTTTCCATACATTCCTTTTTTGATATCAAATAGTTATCATTTTTCAAAATATTTTATGAAACATTTCAAATAAAGTAATTAAATCATAATACTGACCAAACTTCTCTGCTTCTCTCTCTCTCTCTCTCTCAATCAATCAATCAATCAATCATGTCTACATTTGTCTCCTTCAGTTTTGCTAAGAAAATAAAAATTGTTTTCCATCATTGTGTTTTAGTCATTTATAACAACATAAACATTTGCCAAGATTAACCTTCTCTATTCCTTCTTTTTTTCCCCATCACATTGAATTTGTGAACTGGAACTCCAGAGACCAAATTGAAGAATAAGGATGCCATTGTGTTTTTGCTTGGACCAAACTTTGGTGCCAATGTCTCTCAGGCTGCCTGTAACATTAAGCAAAACTTGAAGGACAAAGGAGACACTTCTATTCCCCCAATGGATTATCAGTTTTCTAAAGTTTCTCATGAAAATATTAGTCTTAAAGATGAAGATGGTAAAGGATGTTTTTCAACAAAGATACTTAATCAGCTGAGAATTGCAGCTGAAGAAACGCCTCATCAATTTATTCAACAAAAAAGGGAACAATTCTTGCAAGTATTTGGATGCATACCTTTCCCAAAAGTATTGGCAAAATGTACTGTATATTATGGGGTGTGTTAATAGGTATCAAGACTGAAGTTGTACTAAGATATAAATGAACAATGAATAAACATTAATTTTCTTTAAAATAGTCTCCTTGACATTTCAACATACTTTTTCCTGTGAGTTTCTATTGGTCAAAGCACCTCTGAAAATTCTCTTTTGATAAGGTGTGAAATTAAAGCATTATATTTCATTTAATGTCCAACACATCACCAAACTTTAGCTGTAAATGAATTTTCAGTTTTAGAAATCAGAAAAGGAAGTTGTTCAATCTAGTGCTGCATTTGCATTTATCCTTCTCTTCTTCATGAGCAGAATGTGACAATTTCTTAAGCAGAGTTGAACAGGTTTGAATTCTAAGTTTTCCTAGACCATTTGCCATACCAAGGTTAAAATGCCTAGTCTACCCTACTATTTCACCCATAGCTGGAGGGAGATTAGTTGGATTCCTATTTTTCCCAAAAATATTAGTGCAATGTGAAATGCAAACAACATCGTCTCAGATATTTTGTGTCTATTTCTTATGATGATAACCATTACAACATGAGCACCTTCTCTTGGTTATAAATCATAAGCAACTTAATTTTCTAGTTAGTATTAAAAAAAAGCCTGACACATGAGGCCCATTTAATTTGACGTTTCCTCCAAGAAAGAAGCATCTTACTGGATTTAATAGTTAATATTAAATAATACTGAATAATCTTTATGAACTCAGGATTTGATACTAAACATTTGTAAATTCATAAATTTATTTTCTTTAATTTCCAGTTTAATATGTCCAGTTTTAATTTCCAGTTTAATATGTCACAGTTTCTAACACAGATTGTCATTACTTCATCTAAACAAAACAGTCTAGACATTATCACTTTACTAAATAAGTTGCTCAATTGTGCACATGTCTTCATTAAAATTCTAAAATTAAAAGATTTAAAGTTTCCATTTTTATACTTTGTGATCACATATTGTATTAGCATAAATATTTTGCTTCATATTAGGTTGTCTGAAAAATAATAACCAGTTTTATTTTAGCCATTATTTTCTAAATTACCAGATCATCATCGGTTATTCCAATGGCAAAGATTCCCTAACTTTCTTGTGCCATTCATCCCTATCAGCTATCATTCTTTGGTAGGTCCTCTTGACAGTATCCATTGTCTGTACAGAACTGGTTAATGTAAGTTTTTGCTGATCAGCTAACATTGATGTGTCTATATGTAGGAGTCCATAGGAGAATGTTGCTAATGAGACCTTGCTTCTCTGTGTTCACACAAACATAAGGAAGCACACTTAATGTAATGGTTATCATTGTATGAAATGGAATTGGTGACCAGAGTTCAAATCCTAGATGATGCTCATTGCATTTTCCTTAGTTCTAATGCCCTTGAGAAAGGCATGAACCTATCTGTTCTCCCTCAAGCCATGGGTAAATATTGAGTAGACTGGGATCTTTAGACTTGGTAAGTCAACCAATCTAGGACTTTAAACTCTGAATTCACACCTGCTTTACTTCATTTAAAAATTGACATTGTGTCACATCTTGCCCCCGGTGAAGGGACAGGGTAAATATATATATAAAATATATATATATATATATATATATATAAATATATATATTATATATATATGTGTGTGTGTGTGTGTGTGTGTGTGTGTGTGTGTATACACAATACACATTCTAAAACAAATACTTGTATTTCATTCTCTTTACCAAAAAATTACAAAGACTAAAAATACAAGTTATTATTTTAAAATTGCATTTCGAGTAAAGACCATTTTTTAAACCACTTTTGCATACACAAATATAAATAGATGATATGCATATGTAGTATAAATATTTACTTTGTATCTGACAGGGAATCAATGAAGGTTCAATAAGTCTACAAAGGCGTTGACAGATGCAAATGTTTGAGATTCCCTGGTGATATATTTATAAAGTCTTTTACACCTGTCAGTGGCAAAACTTCAAAATTCTTGACACTCATTGGAATAAATATTGATTTCAAGATGACATTACTTTTTCATTTATTTGACAGCAACAACGATTCAAAACACTGATCACCATCACCACCATCACCACCACCACCACCACCACTGGTAAACTTTAAAATTTGCCTTTGTTTTTTTGTTTTTTTTTTATATGATACGTTTAGAGATCACCCCCAGCCCCACCCCCACACGACACGTGAAATGCTTTCATGTCACCTTTATTTTGCAAAGTGCTGAGACTTGCGTTGCAAGAAGACAAAAATCATTGTCATTCTTTCCCTGTACAGACTTTTGTATTATTCATGTGGTTAGAAACCCACACCTGATTGGCTCAACGCATCTTGAATACAAACTTGAAATGCCTTCCAGAAATATTGATAAATGGTAAAGTATTGAATAGTTGGTGCTAATTGTGACCACTTTAAGCATTACCCAATGATTACTGTTTTTCATGCCATATAATACTCCCCCCCCAACTCTATTTATATTCTATATGACAGTATTATGAAGTTAAGCTAGAAATAAGTTCTGCTAGTCTCCATTGTATGTGAAAACATTAGCCTACCAGATAACTCAAGTTTATACATAAAACTTGGGAGATTATTTAAATCTTTTACTATTCTTAGGAAAAAAAGATGCTCTTATATAATATATTATATATATTATATATATATATGTCTCTTGTATGAAAAATATAGAAAGGGTCTTTTATATAAAAGGTCTCTTATATGCCAAATATACATATTTGCCAACCCCTCTGCACAAGCAGGATGTGACACAAGGTCAACATCAAGCGGAGTTTAAAAGGTTGAATTCAGAGTTTTCCTTCTCCTAGACTGGGAGATTAACTGGATCCACACCTTTTCCAAAAAGATTGGCACTGGGAAATGCAGACTCATCCAGGATTTGATCTTGTGTCACTGTTTTTAATTTCCTATGAAGGTAACCATTATACCACACACCTCCATTATATATGCCAAATATAGAAAAGGATTTTTTTTAATATAAAAAGGGGTCTCTTATATTCCAAACAGAAAGGTCTTTAAATAGAAAGGGTCTCTTATATGCCAAACATAGAAAGTGTTTTTTAAATAGAAAGAGTCTCTTATATGCCAAATGTAGAAAGTGTCTTTTAAATAGAAGGGTCTCTTATATGCCAATGTAGAAAGTGTCTTTTTAAATAGAAAGGGTCTCTTATATGCCAAATGTAGAAAGTGTTTTTTAAATAGAAAGAGTCTCTTATATGCCAAATGTAGAAAGTGTCTTTTAAATAGAAAGGGTCTCTTAATGCCAAATGTAGAAAGTGTCTTTTAAATAGAAAGAGTCTCTTATATGCTAAATGTAGAAAGTGTCTTTTAAATATAAAGGTTTCTTATATGCTAATGTAGAAAGTGTCTTTGAAATAGAAAGAGTCTCTTATATGCCAAATGTAGAAAGTGACTTTGAAATAGAAAGAGTCTCTTATATGCCAAGTGTAGAAAGGGTCTTTGAAATAGAAAGGGTCTCTTATATGCCAAATGTAGAAAGTGTCTTTGAAATAGAAAGAGTCTCTTATATGCCAAATGTAGAAAGGGTCTTTGAAATAGAAAGGGTCTCTTATATGCCAAATGTAGAAAGTGTCTTTTAAATAGAAAGGTTTTCTTATATGCCAAATGTAGAAAGTGACTTTGAAATAGAAAGAGTCTCTTATATGCCAAGTGTAGAAAGTGACTTTGAAATAGAAAGAGTCTCTTATATGCCAAATGTAGAAAGTGACTTTGAAATAGAAAGAGTCTCTTATATGCCAAGTGTAGAAAGTGACTTGAAATAGAAAGAGTCTCTTATGCCAAGTGTAGAAGTGACTTTGAATAGAAGGGTCTCTTATATGCCAATGTAGAAAGTGTCTTTGAAATAGAAAGAGGCTCTTATATGCCAAATGTAGAAAGTGACTTTGAAATAGAAAGAGTCTCTTATATGCCAAGTGTAGAAAGGTCTTTAAATAGAAAGAGTCTCTTATATGCCAAATGTAGAAAGGGTCTTTAAATAGAAAGTTTCTTATATGCCAATGTAGAAAGTGTCTTTGAAATAGAAAGAGTCTCTTATATGCCAAATGTAGAAAGGGTCTTTGAAATAGAAAGAGTCTCTTATATGCCAAATGTAGAAGTGTCTTTTAAATAGAAAGAGTCTCTTATATGCCAAATGTAGAAAGGGTCTTTGAAATAGAAAGGGTCTCTTATATGCCAAATGTAGAAAGTGTCTTTGAAATAGAAAGAGTCTCTTATATGCCAAATGTAGAAAGGGTCTTTTAAATAGAAAGAGTCTCTTATATGCCAAATGTAGAAAGGGTCTTTGTAATAGAAAAGGTCTCTATACAAATGTAGAAAGTGTCTTTGAAATAGAAAGGGTCTCTTATATGCAAATGTAGAAAGTGTCTTTGAAATAGAAAGAGTCTCTATATGCCAATGTAGAAAGTGTCTTTGAAATAGAAAGAGTCTCTTATATGCCAATGTAGAAAGGGTCTTTTAAATAGAAGAGTCTCTTATATGCCAAATGTAGAAAGGGTCTTTTAAATAAAGGGGTCTTCTTATATGCCAAATGTAGAAAGTGTCTTTGAAATAGAAAGAGTCTCTTATATGCCAAGTGTAGAAGTGACTTTAAATAGAAAGGTCTCTATTATGCCAAATGTAGAAAGTGTCTTTTGAAATAGAAAGAGTCTCTTATATGCCAAATGTAGAAAGTGACTTTGAATAGAAAGAGTCTCTTATATGCCAAGTGTAGAAGGGTCTTTTAAATAGAAAGAGTCTCTTATATGCCAAATGTAGAAAGGGTCTTTTAAATAGAGAAAGGTTTTCTTATATGCCAAATGTAGAAAGTGTCTTTTGAAATAGAAAGGTCTCTATATGCCAAATGTAGAAAGGTTTTGAAAGAGTCTCTTATATCTCTTTAAATAGAAAGGTCTCTTATATGCCAAATGTAGAAAGGGTCTTTGAAATAGAAAGGTCTCTTTATATGCCAATGTAGAAAGTGTCTTTGAAATAGAAGAGTCCTTATATGCAAATGTAGAAAGGGTCTTTTAAATGAAAGAGTCTCTTATATGCCAATGTAGAAAGGGTTTTGAAATAGAAGGGTCTCTTATATTGCCAAATGTAAAGTGCTTGAAATAGAAAGGTCTCTTATATGCTAAATGTAGAAAGTGTCTTTGAAATAGAGAGTTCTTATATGCCAATGTAGAAAGTGTCTTTGAAATAGAAAGAGTCTCTTATATGCCAATGTAGAAAGGGTCTTTTAAATAGAAAGAGTCTTCTTATATGCAATGTAGAAAGGGTCTTTTAAATAGAAAGGGTCTCTTATATGCCAATGTAGAAAGTGTCTTTTAAATAGAAAGGGTCTTCTTATATGCCAAATGTAGAAATGTTTTTAAAAGAAAAGGTTTCTTATATGCAAATGTAGAAAGGGTTTTTAAATAGAAGGGTCTCTTATAGCCAAATGTAGAAAGTGTTTTTTAAATAGAAAGGTTTCTTATATGCTAAATGTAGAAAGGTCTTTTAAATAGAAAGGGTCTCTTATATGCCAAAATGTAGAAAGTGTTTTTTTAAATAGAAAGGGTTTCTTATATGCTAAATGTTAGAAAGGTCTTTTAAATAGAAAGAGTCTCTTATATGCCAAATTAGAAAGGGTCTTTGAATAGAAGAGTCTCTTATGCCAAAGTAGAAAGTGTTTTTAAATAGAAAGGTTTTCTTATATGCTAAATGTAGATAAGGGTCTTTTAAATAGAAAAAGGCTCTTATTGCCTAATGTAGAAAGTCTTTGAAATAGAAAGAGTCTCTTATATGCCAAATGTAAAAGTGTCTTTAAATAGAAAGAGTCTTTATATGCCAATGTAGAAAGGGTCTATTGAATAGAAAGAGTCTCTTATATGCCAAATGTAGAAGTGTCTTTTAATAGAAAGAAGTCTCTTATTGCCAAATGTACGAAAGGGTCTTTGAAATAGAAAGAGTCTCTTATATGTCCAAATGTAGAAAGGTCTCTTTGAATAGAAAGAGTCTCTTATATGCAAATGTAGAAAGGGTCTTTGAAATAGAAGGGTCTCTTAATGTCAAATGTAGAAAAGAGTCTTTAAATAGAAAGAGTCTCCTTATATGCCAAATGTAGAAAGGGTCTTTGAAATGAAGAGCTCTTATATGCTAAATGTAGAAAGGGTCTTTTAAATAGAAAGAGTCCTTATATGCCAAAGTAGAAAGGGTCTTTAAATAGAAAGGTCTTTAAAATTAGAAATAGAAAGAGTCTCTATATGCTAAATGTAGAAAGGGTCTTTTAAATAGAAAGAGTTTTATATGCCAATAGTAGAAAGTGTTTTTTAATAGATAGAGGTTTTCTTATTATTGCTAAATGTAGAAAGGTCTTTAAATAGAAAGAGTCTCTTATATTGCTAAATGTAGAAAGGGTCTTTTAAATTAGAAAGGGTCCTTTTGAAAAGAAAGAGTCTCTGTAGTATGCCAAAATGTAGAAAGGGTCTTTGAATAGAAAGAGTCTGCTTAATATGCTAAAGTAGAAAGGGTCTTTTAAATAGAAAGAGTCCTCTTAATAATGCCATGTAGAAAGGGGTCTTCTTAAATATGAAAGAGTCTCTTATATAACCAAATGTAGAAAGTCTTTGAAATAGAAAGAGTCTCTTAGATGCTAAATGTAGAAAGGGTCTTTTTAAATAGAAAGAGTCTCTTATAATGCCAAATGGTAGAAAAGTGTTTTTTAAATAGAAAGGGTTCTTATTGCTAAATGTAGAAAGGGTCTTTTTAAATAAAAAGAGTCCTCTTATATGCTAAATGTAGAAAGGGTCTTTTAAATAGAAAGAGTCTCTTATATGCAAATGTAAAAGTGTTTTTTAAATAAAAAAGAGTCTCTTATCTGCCAAATGTAGAAAGTGTCTTTTAAATAGAAAAGGGTCTCTTATATGGCCAATGTAGCAAAGGTTGTTTTTTAAATAGAGAAGAGTCTCTTATATGCCAAATGTTAGAAAGTGTCTTTTAAATAGAAAGGGTCTCTTTAATATGCAAATGTAGAAAGGGTCTTTTAAATAAAAAGGTCTCTACATATGCTAAATGTAGAAAGGGTCTTTGAATAGAAACGAGTTCTTATATGCCAAATGTAGAAAGGGCTTTTAAAAGAAGAGTCTCTTAATTCCAAACTAGAAAAGTGTCTTTGAATGAAAGGGTCTCTATATGCCAAATGTAGACAATGTCTTTTGAAATAGAAAAGAGTCTCTTATATTCCAAACATAGAAAGTGTCTTTGAAATAGAAAAGGGTCTTTATAATGCCAAATGTAGAAAGTGTCTTTGAAATAGAAGAGTCTCTTATATGCCAAAATGTAGAAAGGTCTTTTTAAATAGAAAGAGTCTCTTATATGCCAATGAGAAAGGTCTTTTAATAAAGAGTCTCTTTATGCGCAAATGTAGAAGTGTCTTTTAAATAGAAAGAGGTCTCTTATAGCCAAAATGTCGAAAGGGTCTTTGAAAATAGAAAAGTTCTCATTATTTGCTTAAATGTAAAGAAAGGGTCTTTTAAATAGAAAGAGTCTCTTATATGCCAATGTAAGAAAGGGTCTTTTAAAATAGAAAGAGTCTCTTATATTCCAAAACATTGAAAGTGTCTTTGAAATAGAAAGGGTCTCTTATATGCCAAATGAAAAAGGTCTTGGAAATAGAAGAGTCTCTTATATTCCACAGACATAGAAAGTGTCTTTGAAATATGAAAGGGTCTTATATGCAAAGTAGAAAGTGTTTGAAATAGAAAGAGTTCTTTCTATTTCAAAAGACACTTTCTATGTTTGGAATATAAGAGACTCTTTCTATTTCAAAGACACTTTCTACATTTGGCATATAAGAGACCCTTTCTATTTCAAAGACACTTTCTATGTTTGGAATATAAGAGACTCCTTTCTATTTAAAGACCCTTTCTACATTTGGCATATAAGAGACTCTTTCTATTTAAAAGACCCTTTCTACATTTAGCAAATAAGAGAAACTTTTCTATTTCAAAGACCCTTTCTACATTGGCATATAGAGACTCTTCTATTTAAAAACACTTTCTACATTTTGGCATATAAGAGACTCTTTTTATTTAAAAGACCCTTTCTACATTTTGGCATATAAGAGACTCTTTCTATTTAAAAGACCTTTATCATTTGGCATATAAGAGACTCTTTCTATTTCAAAGACACTTTCTACATTTGGCATATAAAAGACCCTTTCTATTTCAAAGACACTTTCTATGTTTGGAATATAAGAGACTCTTTCTATTTCAAAGACACTTTCTACATTTGGCATATAAGAGACCTTTCTATTCAAAGACACTTTCTATGTTTGGATATAAGAGACTCTTTCTATTTAAAAGACCCTTTCTACATTTGCAATATAAGAGACTCTTTCTATTCAAAGACCTTTCTACATTTGGCATATAAGAGACTCTTTTTATTTAAAAGACCCTTTCTACATTTGGCATATAAGAGGACCCTTTCTATTTAAAAGACACTTTCTACATTTGGCATATAAAGACTCTTTCTATAAAAAACACTTTCTACATTTGCATATAAGAGACCCTTTCTATTTAAAAGACACTTTCTACATTTGGCATATAAGAGACTCTTTTTATTTAAAAGACACTTTCTACATTTGCATATAAGAGACTCTTTCTATTAAAAGACCCTTTCTACATTTAGCATATAAGAGACTCTTTCTATTTAAAGACCTTTCTACATTTAGCAATAATAAGAAAACCTTTCTATTTAAAAAACACTTTCTACATTTGGCATATAAGAACTCTTTCTATTTAAAAGACCCTTTCTACATTTAGCATAAGAGACTCTTTCTATTTCAAAGACCCTTTCTACATTTGCATATAAGAGACTCTTCTATTTAAAAGACCCTTTCTACATTTGGCATATAAGGACTTCTTCTATTTAAAAGACCCTTTCTACATTTAGCATATAAGACTCTTCATTTCAAAACCCTTTCTACATTTGGCATATAAGAGACTCTTCTATTTCAAAGACCCTTTCTACATTTGACATTAAGAGACCCTTTCTATTTCAAAGACCCTTTCTACATTTGGCATATAAGGACTCTTTCTATTAATCAGAAGACCCTTTCTACATTTGGACTATAAGAGACTCTTCTATTTCAAAGACCTTTCTACATTTGGCATATAAGAGACTCTTTCTATTAAAAGACACTTTCTACATTTGGCATATAAGAGACTCTTTCTATTCAAAGACCCTTTCTACTTGGCATATAAAGACTCTTTCTATTTAAAAGACACTTTTACATTTGGCATATAAGAGACTCTTTCTATTTCAAAGACCCTTTCTACATTAGGCATATAGAGCCTTTTTCTATTTAAAAGACCCTTTCTACATTTAGCAATAAGAAAACCTTTCTATTTAAAAAACACTTTCTACATTTGGCATAAGAGACTCTTCTATTTCAAAGACCCTTTCTACATTTGGCATATAAGAGACTCTTTCTATTTAAAAGACCCTTTCTACATTTAGCATATAAGAAACCTTTCTATTTAAAAAACACTTTCTACATTTGGCATATAAGAGACCCTTTCTATTTAAAAAGACCTTTCTACATTTAGCATATAAGAAAACCTTTCTATTTAAAAAACACTTTCTACATTTGGCATATAAGAGACCCTTTCTATTTAAAAGACCCTTCTACATTTGCATATAAGAAACCTTTCTATTTAAAAACATTTCTACATTTGGCATATAAGAGACCCTTTCTATTTAAAAGACACTTTCTACATTTGGCATATAAGAGACCCTTTCTATTTAAAAGACCCTTTCTACATTGTGCATATAAGAGACTCTTTCTATTAAAAGACCCTTTCTACATTTGGCATATAAGAGACTCTTTCTATTTCAAGACACTTTCTACATTTGGCATATAAGAGACTCTTCTATTTCAAAGACACTTTCTACATTTAGCATATAGAGACCCTTTCTATTTCAAAGACACTTTCTACATTTGGCATATAAGAGACCCTTTCTATTTCAAAGACCCTTTCTACATTTGGCATATAAGAGACTCTTTCTATTTAAAAGACCCTTTCTACATTTGGCATATAAGAGACTCTTTCTATTTCAAAGACACTTTCTACATTTGGCATATAAGAGACCCTTTCTATTTCAAAGACCCTTTCTACATTTGGCATATAAGAGACTCTTTCTATTAAAAGACACTTTCTACATTTGGCATATAAGAGACTCTTTCTTATTTCAAAGACCCTTTCTACATTTGGCATATAAGAGACTCTTTCTATTTCAAAGACACTTTCTACATTTGGCATATAAGAAAACCTTTCTATTTAAAAGACCCTTTCTACATTTGGCATATAAGAGACTCTTTCTATTTAAAAGACCCTTCTACACTTGGCATATAAGAGACTCTTTCTATTCAAAGTCACTTTCTACATTTGGCATATAAGAGACTCTTTCTATTTCAAAGACACTTCTACATTTGGCATATAGAGACCCTTTCTATTTAAAGTCACTTTCTACACTTGGCATATAAGAGACTCTTTCTATTTCAAAGACACTTTCTACATTTGGCATATAAGAGACCCTTCTATTTAAAAGACCCTTTCTACATTTGGCATATAAGAGACTCTTTCTATTTAAAAGACCCTTTCTACATTTGGCATATAAGAGACTCTTTCTATTTCAAAGACACTTTCTACATTGGCATATAGAGACTCTTTCTATTTCAAAGACACTTTCTACATTTAGCATATAAGAGACCCTTTCTATTTCAAAGACACTTTCTACATTTGGCATATAAGAGACCCTTTCTATTTCAAAGACCCTTTCTACATTTGGCATATAAGAGACTCTTTCTATTTAAAAGACCCTTTCTACATTTGGCATAATAAGAGACTCTTTCTATTTCAAAGACACTTTCTACATTTGGCATATAAGAGACCCTTTCTATTTCAAAGACCCTTTCTACATTTGGCATATAAGAGACTCTTTCTATTTAAAAGACACTTTCTACATTTGGCATATAAGAGACTCTTTCTATTTCAAAGACCCTTTCTACATTTGGCATATAAGAGACTCTTTCTATTTCAAAGACACTTTCTACATTTGGCATATAAGAAACCTTTCTATTTAAAAGACCCTTTCTACATTTGGCATATAAGAGACTCTTTCTTATTTAAAAGACCCTTTCTACACTTGGCATATAAGAGACTCTTTCTATTTCAAAGTCACTTTCTACATTTGGCATATAAGAGCCTCTTTCTATTTCAAAGACACTTTCTACATTTGGCATATAAGAGACCCTTTCTATTCAAAGTCACTTTCTACACTTGGCATATAAGAGACTCTTTCTATTTCAAAGTCACTTTCTACACTTGGCATATAAGAGACTCTTTCTATTTCAAAGTCACTTTCTACATTTGGCCATATAAGAGACTCTTTCTATTTCAAAGTCACTTTCTACACTTGGCATATAGAGACTCTTTCTATTTCAAAGTCACTTTCTACATTTGGCATATAAGAAAACCTTTCTATTTAAAAGACACTTCTACATTGGCATATAAGAGACCCTTTCTATTCAAAGACCCTTTCTACATTTGGCATATAAGAGACTCTTTCTATTTCAAAGACACTTTCTACATTTGGCATATAAGAGACCCTTTCTATTTCAAAGACCCTTTCTACACTTGGCATATAAGAGACTCTTTCTATTTCAAAGTCACTTTCTACATTTGGCATATAAGAGACTTCTCTATTTCAAAGACACTTTCTACTTAGCATATAAGAAAACCTTTATATTTAAAAGACACTTTACATTTAGCATATAAGAGACTCTTTCTATTTAAAAGACACTTTCTACATTTGGCATATAAGAGACCCTTTCTATTTAAAGACACTTTCTACATTTGGCATATAAGAGACTCTTTCTATTTAAAAACACTTTCTACATTTGGCATATAAGAGACCCTTTCTATTTAAAAGACACTTTCTACATTGGCATATAAGAGACCCTTTCTATTTAAAAGACACTTTCTACATTTGGCATATAAGAGACTCTTTCTATTTAAAAAACACTTTCTATGTTTGGCATATAAGAGACCCTTTCTATTTAAAGACACTTCTGTTTGGAATATAAGAGACCCCTTTTTATATTAAAAAAAATCCTTTTCTATATTTGGCATATATAATGGAGGTGTGTGGTATAATGGTTACCTTCATAGGAAATTAAAAAGTGAAACAAGATCAAATCCTGGATGAGTCTGCATTTCCCACAGTGCCAATCTTTTTGAAAAGGTGTGGATCCAGTTAATCTCCCAGTCTAGGAGAAGGAAAACTCTGAATTCAAACCTTTTAAACTCCGCTTGATGTTGACCTTGTGTCACATCCTGCTTGTGCAGAGGGTTGGCAAATATGTATATTTTGGCATATAAGAGACCCTTTTATATAAAAGACCCTTTCTATATTTTTCATACAAGAGACATATATATATATAATATATATATATATTATAATAAGAGCATCTTTTTTTCCTAAGAATAGTAAAAGATTTAAATAATCTCCCAAGTTTTTGTTATAAACTTGAGTTATCTGGTAGGCTAATGTTTCACATACAATGGAGACTAGCAGAACTTATTTCTAGCTTAACTTCATAATACTGTCATAAATAAATAGAGTGGGGGGGAGTATTATATGGCATGAAAAACAGTAATCATTGGGTAATGCTTAAAGTGTCACAATTAGCACCAACTATCAATACTTTACCATTTATCAATATTTCTGGAAGGCATTTCAAGTTTGTATTCAAGATGCGTTGAGCCAATCAGGTGTGGGTTTCTAACCACATGAATAATACAAAAGTCTGTACAGGGAAAGAATGACAATGATTTTTGTCTTCTGCAACGCAAGTCTCAGCACTTTGCAAAATAAAGGTGACATGAAAGCATTTCACGTGTCGTGTGGGGGTGGGGCTGGGGGTGATCTCTAAACGTATCATATAAAAAAAAAACAAAAAACAAAGGCCAATTTTAAAGTTTACCAGTGGTGGTGGTGGTGGTGGTGATGGTGGTGATGGTGATCAGTGTTTTGAATCGTTGTTGCTGTCAAATAAATGAAAAAGTAATGTCATCTTGAAATCAATATTTATTCCAATGAGTGTCAAGAATTTTGAAGTTTTGCCACTGACAGGTGTAAAAGACTTTATAAATATATCACCAGGGAATCTCAAACATTTGCATCTGTCAACGCCTTTGTAGACTTATTGAACCTTCATTGATTCCCTGTCAGATACAAAGTAAATATTTATACTACATATGCATATCATCTATTTATATTTGTGTATGCAAAGTGGTTTAAAGAAATGGTCTTTACTCGAAATGCAATTTTAAAATAATAACTTGTTATTTTAGTCTTTGTAATTTTTTGGTAAAGAGAATGAAATACAAGTATTTGTTTTAGAATGTGTATTGTGTATACACACACACACACACACCACACACACACACACACATATATATATAATATATATATTTATATATATATATATATATATATATATATTTTATATATATATTTACCCTGTCCCTTCACCGGGCAAGATGTGACACAATGTCAATTTTTAAATGAAGTAAAGCAGGTGTGAATTCAGAGTTTAAAGTCCTAGATTGGTTGACTTACAAGTCTAAAGATCCCAGTCTACTCAATATTTACCCATGGCTTGAGGGAGAACAGATAGGTTCATGCCTTTCTCAAGGGCATTAGAACTAAGGAAAATGCAATGAGCATCATCTAGGATTTGAACTCTGGTCACCAATCCATTTCATACAATGATAACCATTACATTAAGTGTGCTTCCTTATGTTTGTGTGAACACAGAGAAGCAAGGTCTCATTAGCAACATTCTCTATGGACTCCTACATATAGACACATCAATGTTAGCTGATCAGCAAAAACTTACATTAACCAGTTCTGTACAGACAATGGATACTGTCAAGAGGACCTACCAAGAATGATAGCTGATAGGGATGAATGGCACAAGAAAGTTAGGGAATCTTTGCCATTGGAATAACCTGATGATGATCTGGTAATTTAGAAAATAATGGCTAAAATAAAACTGGTTATTATTTTTCAGACAACCTAATATGAAGCAAAATATTTATGCTAATACAATATGTGATCACAAAGTATAAAAATGGAAACTTTAAATCTTTTAATTTTAGAATTTAATGAAGACATGTGCACAATTGAGCAACTTATTTAGTAAAGTGATAATGTCTAGACTGTTTTGTTAGATGAAGTAATGACAATCTGTGTTAGAAACTGTGACATATTAACTGGAAATTAAAACTGGACTATTTAAACTGGAAAATAAAGAAAATAAATTTATGAATTTACAAATGTTTAGTATCAAATCCTGAGTTCATAAAGATTATTCAGTATTATTTAATATTAACTATTAAATCCAGTAAGATGCTCTTTCTTTGGAGAACGTCAAATTAAATGGGCCTCACATGTGTCAGGCTTTTTTTAATACTAACTAGAAATTAAGTTGCTTATGATTTATAACCAAGAGAAGGTGCTCATGTTGTAATGGTTATCATCATAAGAAATAGACCAAAATATCTGAGACGTGTTGTTGCATTTCACATTGCACTAATATTTTTTGGGAAAAATAGGAATCCAACTAATTCCCTCCAGCTATGGGTGAAATAGTAGGGTAGACTAGGCATTTTAACCTTGGTATGGCAAATGTCTAGGAAAACTTAGAATTCAAACCTGTTCAACTCTGCTTTAAGAAATTGTCACATTCTGCTCATGAAGAAGAGAAGGATAAATGCAAATGCAGCACTAGATTGAACAACTTCCTTTTCTGATTTCTAAAACTGAAAATTCATTTACAGCTAAGTTTGGTGATGTGTTGGACATTAAATGAAATATAATGCTTTAATTTCACACCTTATCAAAAGAGAATTTTCAGAGGTGCTTTTGACCAATAGAAACTCACAGGAAAAAGTATGTTGAATGTCAAGGAGACTATTTTAAAGAAAATTAATGTTTTATTCATTGTTCATTTATATCTTAGTACAACTTCAGTCTTGATACCTATTAACACACCCCATATATACAGTACATTTTGCCATACTTTTGGAAAGGTATGCATCCAAATACTTGCAAGAATTGTTTCCTTTTTTGTTGAATAATTGATGAGGGCGTTTCTTCAGCTGCAATTCTCAGCTGATTAAGTATCTTTGTTGAAAACATCCTTACCATCTTCATCTTTAAGACTAATATTTTCATGAGAAACTTTAGAAAAACTGATAATCCATTGGGGGAATAGAAGTGTCTCCTTTGTCCTTCAAGTTTTGCTTAATGTTACAGGCAGCCTGAGAGACATTGGCACCAAAGTTTGGTCCAAGCAAAAACACAATGGCATCCTTATTCTTCAATTTGGTCTCTGGAGTTCCAGTTCACAAATTCAATGTGATGGGGAAAAAAAGAGGAATAGAGAAGGTTAATCTTGCAAATGTATGTTGTTATAAATGACTAAAACACAATGATGGAAAAACAATTTTTATTTCTTAGCAAAACTGAAGGAGACAAATGTAGACATGATGATTGATGATTGATTGAGAGAGGAGAGAGAGAGAAGCAGAGAAGTTTGGTCCAAGTATTATGATTTAATACTTTATTTGAAATGTTTCATAAAATATTTTGAAAAATGATAATATTTGATATCAAAAAGGATGTATGGAAAAAAAAAGATAGATAGATAAAATAATGATAAAGAAAAAAACACAGAACATTTTTCTCATGATGTTTAAAAAATAAAATACAAAAAGGGTTTTTGTGATCTCGCCCATTTTATGACCCCCACTGCGTAAATGAGAGAAATAAAGCTTAGTTCACTTTCCAACACAGAGTGTAGGAATAGGTTTTAAAAAAAAACTAACAGTCAACTTTTGCTATTGTTTTTTTATCTTTTCCAACTTAAGCTTGAGCTGACCATTACTATTATTATTATTATTATTATTATTATAAACTTACTTTTTACCCTATGCTTAAAAAAACAAAGATAATGACAGACTAAAGAGAATTTAAGAAACTTTATCTTCCCTAAAAAAGAAATAAACAATCCATAGATAAACAAGATGGAAGAAAAATTTTGTCTTTATTTTCCATGTGAATTGTCTTTAAGAAATCTCCAAAGTCAGTTGATTTTTTCTTTTTAGAAAAACTAAAATATCAGTGAATATGAAATTTTGCGAATTGACAGAGCAGGTTGACTTAGTTTGACCATCTACTACTATGTCTATTATATCCATCATCATCACAAGTTACTTCTGGCCCTATAAAAATATCAGTCAATATGAAATTTGCACATTGACAGAGCAAGGTTGACTTAAGTTTGACCATTAACTATAGGTCTATTGATTATGCATTATCTCAAAGTTACTTCTGGCCCTATGCGCTTAAACAGACAAAGATAATGCACATGACAGATACATTTTGTTTCTGTTTTTATCTTTATAAAAAAAAAAAGGGACGAACATCCATAAGTAAAAACTGAAGGTTTGTTGTTTCTCACTGTAGAATTGTTATCAGAAAATGAAAAGTTTTATTCCAATGTATTTTGTTGAAATTACAAATAGACAATGCTTTCAAAATCATGAAGAATCTTATCAGTTCTATGAATCCCCAATAAGAATTCTGGAATTTCACAATGGAATATTTTCAGTTTCTCACGTTTCATAAATCTTCTTAAGATTTGCTTGGCTTAACAGTGTAATAGCAATCATTTTCATCATTTCATTCAAAAGAACTCTTACTTCTCTACTTGGTTGAGTCAAAATTTTGCAATATTTTGTTATTCAGAAAAGATCTGGATGCTTTTTCTGATATTGGAAAGGTGACAAAATTAGTGTTGCGTACACTGTGTAATAACAGTCATTTTTCATTCATTTCACTATAAAGACTTTCTATTAATTATAATATTGTATTAGTGGAACTGTATTTCTTTTGACAATTCTTATGTCTTAAATGTGTTGATAAATGCTTTTAATTATCAGAATCAGAATCGAATGTTAACTTATTTGATTCTCCTGGCTTTTATTATCCATTTTTCCTGATTGTGCTTTTCTTCCCAAATGTTGTTTCAGTGGACAACACTGTATTATAACTATGTAAAAAGAAAAAAAATCACTTCCCACTTGTCTATTTACTAAATGATATTGATTACTTTGCTTATTTATCTTTTGTATCTTTATTTGGATGTTAATGACATTTTACAATGTTGAGTTTCTGTTTTTTAAATGAATTTGGCTGAGAGATTTTGATTAGTCGTAATAATCATCTTCATCTTTTTGTCATCAATTTCTTCTTCTCAGCAACATCACTTTTCATGTTTCATCATCTTTGCCCCCATACTATTTCATTGGAATGAATACACAGACATTTTTTTGCTGACACATTATTTTATTAAACTTTCATAATGTCTCTCATACATAAATAATTCGGACTGCAAATCTGGGAACCAGTTAGACCAGAGATGGCAATCAATCAACTGCTCGCCTTCAGTGATTCTTGAAAAACTGATTCTTAGGCAAAAATCTAATCTTTCTAACTTCGTAGAATTGTTAGTCACTGACTTTACTTGTTGCCGAATGAAAGCCAGTTTTCAATTTTTAAATGCATATATTTGACAAATTTAATAGTAGAATTTTAAAAACTGTATACTGACACAAGACCTTATTGAAATATTAGATACTGATTAATCTATCATTTAACATTGTTTGATTGTATAAATCATCAAGTCATGCTGATAGCATAGATTCCCTTGAACTCTCTCTTGGCATCCACCCCTATTAGTTATTTGCTCTTAGCTTTTAAAGTGTTGGAAGAAAGTTCTGATTCAAACCTAAAATATCAGTAAACATCCAACACAGAAAGCAATGAATTTAGAAAGTAAAAAGAAACAAAAAAAAACATTGTGGTATTTTGATTCTTTAATTTCACTTTTTACTTAGACTTGCAAAGGGAAAATTAATTTGAATCAGTAACTTTCAACACTTTAATAGAAAAACGTGTTTTCTATTCTCCCAGAATTAAAACGAATGATTTTCTTCAAAGTGCATTGACAGGAGTTTTACTTAGGCAACAGTTATCATCCTACAAAATGGCATCAGTGATATAAGTTCTAATCTTGGAAAAGGTGGCATGTGTTTTACTTTTTACTAATGGCCTTATTATTGTTCCCAGTTGATATGACAACTGTGTGTAAGTGTAATGAAAGTACTGACAAATGTGTATGGTTTTTAAAAGGATGGTCTTTTAGTTCAATTCTCGAACATACTGCATGCTGTGAAACTGAAACTGTAAAAACAATATTTGCATAAGCAAGACAATGGTAAAGAGGGCTGACAATTCTACATACATATTAAAATAAATATACCAAAGAGTTCTAATCTGTTGACAGGGTGAGCATGTGTTTCACTTGTGCTAAATGCCTATAGAGAAAGCAATCATCCATCTCTTATTCCAATGTTTAAAGTAGTAGAGCAGATGGGTGTTTTAGTATTTAGTAACCTATCTGGGAGAAGAAAATTTGAATTGAAACCAGCTTTCCATCACATCATCATCATCATCATCAGGTGTGGAAAGTTCTATTGACTCTCTCTATTAATAACCCAATAGATATTATAAAATAATCTTGACTCTTTCCATCTGTCTCTGTCAGCCATCGCTCCTTGTTAGTCCTCTAACAGTAATCCAGTGCTGTATAGAGCTGAAGTTTTTTGCGTGTACGCCCACACTTGCTAATGTCCAGATTTATTCGCTTAAAAATGTGACCTTTGTGTCACATCCTGCCTTGGTGGAGGGTTGAGTAAATACATAAATCAAAGTAATTGAACTCAATCTACAGATTAAAAAATATTGGTTCCAATAATAGATAAGGTCTGCATTATGTTTTTTAAAACAGAAAAATTGTTGTTTTAAAGTTTAATCTTATGATTTTTATTTTTGAGAATTTCTTTGATGTTTAAGAAGTTTCTCAATTTTGGTGGCAGTGTGTGTCCCATTGAAAAATAATTTTTAATAATCATGAAGAAAGAAAAATAGAAACCAAAGAAAAAAGATAATTCTTCAAAGGAACACTCTTTCACATACATGAACACAATACGTAATACACTATAAGAAATTCTAGAAAGGAATAGATAAAAAAGTAACAACTCTCTTATCTCTCTAATGACATACCATATATACACATACACATGTAATTGTCTGAGGAAATGGACACTTAGACCTGAGTTTAGAATCTTGGAAAATGCTTTGTAGCATTTCACATCTGCTAATACTTTTAGAAAGATATGGAATCAACTATTCTTCCTATACTTGGGTAAATATTAGGGCAGGACTCGGCTCTTTAACCTTGGTTAACCTGTCAAAGGTTTGAAATCCGAGTCTTTTCCTTCACTTAAATGAATCTTGTTGATCTGCTCACAAAGGTTTTGGGAAATACACACACACACACATATATATATTATATTATAATATATATCATTATAATATTATATATTATATATTATATATAAGAGAGTTTTATAATTGCTTGAAGCAATTGCTGTAATATATTGGTTTGGAGGTTGGAGGAGATTCATGGAATTGACGTTTTTTATCTCAAAATTCAAGAATAATTACAGGTTTATACACAACACCATTGTTACCTTATTATTTTTCTTCACCTGCATTGTGATAGCCTTCAAATCAACCCTCCAACCAATATGAAAAGAAAATATTTAAAAAATATACAAACACAGGATGTTCGATCAGGAAACAATTTTTTAGTGTCAATACTTAAGCATTATCGCGATATTTTATACATATATATTTATATATATATATATTGTATACTTATTTTTGGCATTTTGGTTTACCAATATGGAAAAAAAATAGTATAAGTTTGTAATTTTTAACTTTTTGTTTCTCTACATAACCCCTTAGGTAAGGGCATGATCTACTATTCCCTAAGCACTATATTATCACTATCTCTTTAGAAAATGAAAAGTTTAATTGACTTGTTATTTTATGATCAAGGATAAATTCTTCTGATTTGTACAGAAAGAAGTAAAATCTAGAATCAAAGCATGCAAATCTTGATGCAAAATCTGAAGACTTTTGAAAGGAAGTAGAAATTCAATGAAATGAAATCAGAAGCTGAAGCAATTTTGATTTTGAAAATAGGTCAGTGGGAATTGTGAATAATGCCTTCAAATATAAAAATGGACAGAAATTGGCATATAATTCTAGTGCACAGAATAAGAAGGAATATAGAAGCAATAATTCACTTGGTGACTTTCTTATCATAGAGAAAAGAGAAATTATCTGTGAAATATTTCCCAGTAAAAGTGATAAAATATGAATCTGATATTGAAGCAAGAAAAATGCCCAAGTAATAAGAGATGTGGAAGAAAGATGTTGATGGAGGAAAATGTCCCAGAATCATCTTCTATTGTATTCATAGCGTTGATGATGCCTTCTGGGCGATATCTTGCGCCAGTTATTTTATTTCGTCCCTATAACTGAAAGATAGCTAATTTATGCTGAATCCCATGTTCCATACAGAGGAAATTAATCTCCAAGCTTGCAAAGCATTGCGCCAACCATGAGGGAAACCAATTTGAGTGTCGCTATAGAAAAGCAACATGAAGCGAAGCTTTGGGTATTTGATCATATAAACATTCTGGTCTTAGCTCACATACAATTCTTTATCAAATAGAGTTGTGTGTATCTTCTTCTATGAAAAACACATGCACGTATACACACATTGACAAAGATACTTTAACTCAATAAAAGCTTATAACTGTCACATTTTAGTCAGTCTGAAGTTTGAGAAATCTTTCCCAAAGGCAAAACTGATATTTGCATGTAACTAATTACAAGATTGCACTTTGGAGCATAACACCCTTCATTGTCAAGTTCTAAATCTGATAAGGCTATTTGCATTTCAATAATCGCTGATTAGTTTGGGAAAGATATGAATTTAATAATTGGTATGAACATATCCTTAAACTGAAAATAAGATATTAGGGTGGGTCAAAAAGTTTGCAAATTTTAGTTTTATGCTAGTTTTGTAGTTAATATATAATATGATCAAAGCAATTATAGGTTATGGAAAATTACTCACTATAGTTCTTAGAATTGTTGTACTGATAGTTTGTGCAATGTGCATTGCTTCACTCTTTTGTGATATTGAAGTTGTAAAGATGAATGTTCATTTAGTCTAACATGGAAGCCCTTACGAATTTTGAATGTTGTAGAAGCAACAAAAACATGTTGTTACTGCAAAGGTGCAGGCACACTACCAGTCCAGTAACAAAATAGTTTAAGACAATCTTCGCTTAAGGTTGCAAGAAACTCTAACAATCAGGGCAAGATCGGATAGGACTAAAAGCCATGTATTCCAGATTTGTGCTCCAAGACTGTAGAGCACAATTTAGCAAGTAGCATCAGTGAGTATTAATATATGTATTGCTACTTATTCTTCTTTATAAATTAAGATCTGAACAGCGATACTTGAATTCAAGGTGGCAGCCTATATATATAATATATATATATCATAATTATAATATAAGTCTGATGTATCATAAGATACTGATGAGGCACTGGTTAAGTTATAATGTGCACTCTTCCTCAGTATCATACTTGATCCAAAGTCCATCTCTAATGAGAGGTTTTATTGGGCAGCACGTGCTGGGGTGCTTTGTGGGGATATTTTTTATTTTGTGAATATATTACTATACATAATTCTTGGTAAGAAGTTCAGATGACACTTGGGAAATACCACCAGTTGGCTTACTACATCAACAATAAAGGAGATATTTTTATTATATAGGAGATTAGATAATCACATTATCATATGAAAAAATTCAGTGCCAAGTAATCTCCATTGAAATTGACTTACCACAACTGTCTATAAGAAATGAATTAATTCAAGGGAATCATTGTCAGGATTTACAACTACCCAATCGATTCCTTATTTGTTCACGATAGAGTCATAGTTTAAAAATCCTAATTTGAACTTGAAATTATTTTAGAATTGTCTGCTTTTCAAGTTAAAATTTGCACAGCAATCTTATTGATGAACTTTGCACTACACCTGCGATTACACTCAGCTAAGCAGGATGATGTCTTTATGTCTAGACTTTGTCTAGATGTGTCAGTGACAAAATCTCTATAGTATCTTGATCAATTGTCTCTGATGAAACCAGAGAGAGCATTGTGCAAAGTGCTATCACAACTCTATACTCTCCAGATTTTAGTTCTGGTTTGAATTTTTTTGTTTCCAAAACTGAAAGTTCCTCACAATGAGGTAAGATTTGGTGGAATCGATAGACATTAAAATAAACATGACACGTGCGTGATTTATGCCATAGTTAATACAGGTATTTTAAGAAGTGCTTGACCAATGGAAAACTCACGGAATAAATGTGATTAATTCTAATGTATTCAAGATAATCCAATTTTTCATTCATTATTCATTTTTAATTTTGGTAATACATTTGCTCTTGATACCTTTGGAACACAACCTTATATATGTCTGTGGTTGGTATGTAGTGTGTAATATATATATATATATATATATGAGGTAAATAAGGAATGAAAGAACAAAACTCAGCAAAAACATGTTAGTATTCGCTGGAGGTTTGACCACACTTCTTCTGCTTTATTGAATTATTAGGGTATTTTTGTCTGAGTTTTTGTTCTTTCACTTATTTATTTTTACCTCATTCTGTCGGATTCCATTCAACCCTTGTTCCTCTATATTTATATTAGTATTAATATATATCATATATTGTATTTTCCTCCACTGAAAAAATCGTGTGTCTCCCAAAGGCTTTTTACTGTTTAGTTTAATGATACAAAAGTCATATACATTATTCTTGTTTTAGGATTGAGTTTATGTTTGAAAACAATTCATTTTAAATTGGTTCTAATTAGTCATAATTTGCAATTAAGTAAAAAACTGACTTGCCTCTTATTCACATTCTCACCGTCAGTTTCCCCTCTCTATTATATCTTGATTACCTCCTTGTCTATATGTGTTTAGTTTCTCAATTAAAGAAAGAGAAGAGATTGGAGAGTTTGAAAACAGTTTTTGAATGTTAATTTTGCATAAACAGACAGGCCTGTATATCAACTTCTTATAGTCTCTTAATACATTCAATTAGGTCAGATGTTTTCTTTTTTAAGAAATCTCACAAAAGTTTTAATGTTATTCTTTTTGAATTCTCAGGCCATATCTACTTTTACAAAAACAATGTAATTCACTATGCAACTCACTTTTCCCTGAATCCCAATTATCCACTCAAGCTCATGGTCACATTTTTCTAGTTATTATATATATATATATTGTAATATACATATGTTTGTGCCCTGTATATGTGTATAATATTATATATATATATATAATATATTGATATATATATAATGCCCAATTATAACGGTTTGTCAATCTGACTAGCGTAGCTAAGATTAAATCCGAGTATTGTTGATATGTGCCATAAAATTGGGACATCTAGTCGATTTACAAGTTTCCAACCAGACAAATAGCATTTCTGACCAGAGAAGACAAACAATAATTATATGAGTTGACAGATGAGAAGGAAAGAACTGGAGGGTTTTTTTTATATATCAATTTTCAGTTAAAGTTGAATTGCAAAAGGATCAAAGTTCATTTTTGTTGTTATTTCTACTTTGTAATTACTCTTTTTCTCGTGAGTGAAATGTTTCATGTCTTTTGTTTGTTTTGGTTTGATGGGGTTTTCTCTCTGAGAAGAGAAATTATGGATGAACAAAACATTGCCAACCATATTTAATAGACAATTTCCTCAATTCACTGATCAATTATTTTGCTTTTCTATTGTAGACACTTGAATTTATGCGCAGTACACAGTAATCGCCACATACACGCGCATGTATTTATATGTTTTTTTTTTTTACTGATATGGATTTTTGTATTTATAATTTGATTATATGAATCTTTCACACACACGTGATTCAGTGAAATTAATGTTTGCAGCTTTGTGCTTGTTTTTATTACATGTACTTCAAACAGTCTGTTGATTACATCTCTGTAACTTTATATATATACTAAATATATATATATATAATATAGTGCTTAAATATACACACACGTCAATAATATATATGTGTGTGTTGTGTGTGTTATATTTAAGTCTATATATATATATATTTATTATATATATAGAGAGAGAGAGAGAGAGGAGAGAGGACGAAACACACATCACCACTTTTTTTTTATTGGGAAAAAAAGGGGGGAAAAATTAACTCCATCAGGAAAGAAAGAAAAAATGAACAATCACACGAGAAAAAAATGTGAGAAAAAGCAAACAAGGAATTGCAAAACAAAAAAAATTATTGAAAAGTGCTCGAACGTGTGTAGGGTCAGTTTTAGAGAACATAAATCAGTAAGCAGAATTAAGTAGTGCAAGTTTCAGTGATAAACGAATCTTCCAGGAAAAAACCAGTTTTTCTTGAAGATCTTTGTCAGTGAACCTAGGTAATATATATATAATATATATATATATAT
This sequence comes from Doryteuthis pealeii, assembly GCA_023376005.1. Taxonomy (NCBI): domain Eukaryota; kingdom Metazoa; phylum Mollusca; class Cephalopoda; order Myopsida; family Loliginidae; genus Doryteuthis; species Doryteuthis pealeii. The sequence continues at coordinate 32,590 of JALAJA010000268.1, read as the reverse complement.
ATATATATATATTGAACTGTGCATAGTGAATATGTGAGGCACATTCATTCACACCCATGATAAGTATGAAAGTTGATCTTGGCAAATATTAAATATAAATACTAAAAATTAATTTAGGATTGATTTATTATAATTAGCTTATATCCTTTGTAAGGATAGATGTTAAACAAAAAACAACCCAATAAATAATATTAAAAATTGGCACCTGGTGACCCACAATCCATTATACTGGCGTTCCTTCAAAGGTCAATATCAAACAAGTTACATCAGCCAAGACAAATTACTAAACAATGAAAGTTGAAAAGGCCAATTTCAAATTTTTGATTTAGATAATAAATACATTTACTTCATTGCTGGTTATAAGTTAATTTTAGTACTAACTTATGGAAGATTCAACTAAAAGTCTGGCACAAGGCCATTAAAAATAATAAAAATATATCCTAATGCTTCACCAACCAAAGAAAAGTGGGGTGGAGTTTTTTTTCTTCGCCCTTCACGATTTGCGCAACCAGGCCATGATTTTGATTGGCCTATCCAATTAACGAGTGACCTCAGGGGGCTTTTCTATCCTCCTGATGATGTTTGTGAGGCCATCAGTCCTGTGCTTTCTATGGCTAGCCAATTAGAGTTGTATGTTCAGGCGGTGTGGCCCCCCCCCAATAAAGAAGACCTGAAATACGGGAAAAGAGATCAATAAGCTATTCATAGCTACCTTTGCCTTGTTTTTGCCTTGACCATCCAAGTCCGAACTTGGACTAGTTTCAACCAGAGACTTATAGTAGCTCGTATATTGCACAGTCAAAATCACTAACTCCAACTTTCAAACATTGAAACGTCTTTGTTGTTCTACATGATTTTGCTCATTGTAGATGAGAATACCAAGGTAATTAGTGTCTTCATAGCTTCATTGCACTGGTTGACCATTGGATCATGACAGCCAATGTAAATTTGATCAGTCTTCAGACCTATCAGACAGAACTGATGAAGTCTGAACAGCTTCTCTTCAACTTTCCTGTGGGTTCAAACAAAACTACAGTGGGCACAGGAAGTACAATATGAGCAAGTTTATCTAACCTGAAAAAGTGGTCCTCCAACGCAGCAACACACTTATATGGACCACAAGCATTTTCTTTCTTCTTTTTTCATATATATATTAATATATATATATATTATATATTATTTTCAATTGTAAAGAAATATCGATACGTACCAAAAGTGAAACTGTAAGCTAAGAAAAGAACACTGGATGCGTACAATCATCAGCTGTGAGCTGCTATTCTACGTTCTATCAATATATCTGTACACATATTGTTTTGTATTTTTGTGATTGAGCACTAAATATTATTATACATTTTAGGCACTTTAAAGTGTGTGTGTGTATATATTATAATATATATATATATACACACACACACAATATACCTACGTCCTACCCTTACCCAATGTAGTAAACATTTTTCAGTGTATTTTATGCAATTAATTTTTACCCTGAAAAAGGTGAATATGACTTATGTATAGTTTCTCACTGCCCAGCTCTAACGGTGGATTTATTGCACTGAAGTTGAAGTGAAGCAAATCTCCTCAGGTCCCAGGACTCTTTTAAGTGTTCTACTGATTTTAACATGCTGTGGTCTGGGTGGCTGTTGATTCTTCCTCTGATCTCGAATTCACCAACTCTTTTTGAAGTCTTTTTTGGGGGAGACCATTCTTAAATTGTCACCCCAACTAACCAATTGGGTACCCTTTGCTTTCATGTATTCAAGCAGATTTTTCACTCTCTCTGGCAAGATAAGTATTTGTTTATCTTTTTCATTTTTTATTTCATTTTGTTTGTCTATTGGAATTTTATTTTTTTCCCCCTGATTTAGAAATTTCATTTATATTACGAAACGACAAAATTTATGAAAGTTTAAAGGGAATTAACAAATCAAACTCATTCCTTTTAGTTGATATGATTTTGGCAATATCGTGCTAGTGATCCAATTGTTAACCATCTTGTCAGTTGTGTGGATTGTCAATATTTCAAGAAGTACTTTAAAGTGATAACAAGAACAAAGCGATGCAAAATCCTAAATAACAAATATTGAACACAAGAATTCAGGAATAAAAAGAAATCCTTTTGCTCAAAGAACAATTTAAAGGCTGAAATGAAGTTGTTTTGTCAAAATAGTTAGTAAGAACTTAACATGTACTTTTTTCTAAATCTACAACCTTGGTGACAAATCGATCAATTGCTGTCATCTCTTAATACTTTTTTTGGTTATCATAATACTTTTTTTTCTAAATCAAGGAACCAGTCTTATCCAAAATTCGTAAAATTGTTATAATCTGACATTATCCAGATTCCATTGGTCACACATTTCAAGTGACAAGTTCTGTGAATTGAATCAAATTCTAGAAGACCTAAAGGGGAAAAGATCAACCCAGAATAACTGTCTACCATATCTGAAGAATGAGGGAGGTAAAATTATGATGTGGGCAATGTTTTTCTGTATCTGGCATTGATAATTTAGTTAGTAGGCCAAGAAGTCATTAGGCAACGTTGAACAACTTAGTATAAGGCAAGAAGTCGCATAAGGTAACATTTACAACTTAGTATACCAGCAAAAGTCATTAAGGCAACATTGACAATTAGTATAAGCAAGAGTTCCATTAAGGCACCTTGACAACTTAGTATAAGCAAGAAGGTCCATTAAGGCAACATTTTACAACTTAGTAATAAGGCATAGAAGTCCATTAGGCAACATTTACAACTTTAGTATAAGGCAAGAAGTCCATTAAGGCAACATTTACAACTTAGTATAAGCCAGAAAGTCCATTAAGGCACCATTGACAATTTAGGTATAAGGCAAGAAGTCCAATTCCAGGCAACATTGACAATTTAGTATATAAGCCTGAAGTCCATTAAGGCAACATTGACAATTTAGTATACAGGCAAGAAGTCCATTAAGCAACATGACAACTTAGTATAACAGCTAAGAAGTCGATAAGGCAACATTTACAACTTAGTATAAGCGCAAGAAGTCATTAAGGCAACATTGACAACTTAGTTTAAAGCAAGCAAGGTCCATTAAGGCACATGACAAATTTAGTATGAAGGCAAGAAGTCCATTTAAGGCAACATTGAACTTAGTATAAGGCAAGAGTCCATTGAAGGCAACGTTGACAATTTAGTTGAGGCCAAGAGTAGTTCAATTAAGGCACCATTGCAATTTAGTATAAGGCAAGATCATTAAGGCAACATTTACATTAGTAATAAGGCCAGCAAAGTCCATTAAGCAAACATTGACAACTTAGTAAATCAGCCAAGAATCATTAAGGCAAACATTGACAACTTAAGTAATTAGCCAAGAAGTCCATTAAAGGGCAACATTACAAGTTAGTATAAGGCAAAGAAGTCCATTAAGGCACATTGACAACTTAGTATAAGCAAAAGTCATTAAGGCAAACATTGATCAACTTAGTATAAGGCAAGAAGTCCATTAAGGCAACCATTGACAACTTAGTATAGCAAGAGTCCCATTAAGGCAACATTACAACTTAGTATAACGCAGACGTCCATTAAGGCAACGTTGACAACTTAGTATAAGCCAAGAAGTCCATTAGGCAACGTTGACACTTAGTATAAGCCAAGAAGTCATTGAAGGCAACATTGACAATTTAGTATAAGGCAAAGAATCCATTAAGGCAACATTGGACAACTAGTATAAGGCAAGAAGTCCACTTAAGGCACATTGACAATTTAGTATAAGGCAAGAAGTCCCTTTAGGAACATTGTAAACTTAGTATAAGGGCAAGAGTCCATTTTAAGGCAAGAAAAAAAAAAAAAAAAAAAAAAAAAAAAAAAAAAAAAAAAAAAAACATCAAATTTAGTATAAAGGCAAGAAGTCATTAAGGCAACATTGACAACTTAGTATAAGCCAAGAAGTCCATTAAGGCAACATCTTACAAGCTTATGATAAGGCAGAAGTCATTAAGGCAACATTGCAAATTAGTTTAAAGCAAGAAAGTCATTAAGCAACATTGACAATTTAGTATAAGGCCAAGAAGTCCATTAAGGCAACATTTGACATTTAGTATAGGCAAAGAAGTCCATTAAGGCAAATTGACAACTTAGTATAACCAAGAAGTCCATTAGGGCAACATTTACAACTTAGTAATAAGGGCCAAGAAGTCCATTAAAGGCACATTTTACCCTTAGTATAAGGCAAGAAAGTCCATTAAGCAACATTGACAACTAGTTTAACAGCAAGAGTCCATTAAGGCAAACATTGACAATATTAGTATAAGGCCAGAAGTCCATTAAGGCAACAGTTGACAATATTAGTATAAGGCAAGAAGTCCATTAAGGCAACATTGACAACTAGTATAAAGCCAAAAGTCATTAAGGCAACATTTACAACTTGTATAAGGCAATAAAAAAAAAAAGAAAAAAAAAAACAAAAGAAAAAAGAAGTCCATTAATGGCAACATCTGACAACTTAAGGTATAAGCAAGAAGTCATTAATGGCAACGTTGACAATTTTAGTATGAAGGCAAGTAGTTCATTAAGGCAAACGTTGACAACTTAGCTGTAAGAAGAGTAACGATGAATCGACATTCTCATACGATGTATGAAGTCCAGAATGCAAATTGGCGGTGCCTACCAGTCACTTAATTAGGAGAATTATCGATGGCCTGCCACTAATATTTGCATAACACCACGAGCCGTTCACTCTAAAGTACTATTAATAAATGGGAGGTTAGCTCTAACGCTACCACACATTAGTATAAAGGCAAGAAGTTCCATTAAGGCATGTTGACATCAATAGCCTAAGAAGTCGTTAAGGCAACTTAGACAAGAAGTCTATTAAGCCAAAAAAACGTATTAAACTTATTATTACAAAAAGTTGCTCAGCAAAAGATTGGAAAAGCCATGTGACAGCACGAGCACAATTCCAAAAAGATAATGCTCCAAAAATACAAATGACAAAAACAACAAAATTGAATATTAGTTTTTGTCTATAAATTTTGTATGGTCATTGACCAGTCATCTTAACCTATTAGAGAACATATAAGGTGTATGTTATGCTGTAATGGTGGCTGACATTTAAAAACACTAACCATATAATGGGGAAAAGAGAATAAAATAGAAAAAATTGAATTGTTGCAATGGCAACAACTACCAAGTATTATGTGTGTGTGTCTGTGTGTCAATGTGGTATAGCTAGAAAAAAACATGATCTGTTGGGTCACCCATTGGCATGAGATTGTTGAAAATATTGCAGGATAATATTATTTTAAAGTCAATTTAAAAGCTAAAAGATTAAATGGTTTGCTGACAAGCAATCTAGATATCTAAAAAAGGTACAGTTGTTTCAATTCCTTTTTTCATGTCTTCTGTTCATGAATTTCATTTTTTCTCAGTGTGAACTGTAAGAATACAAGTTAGCTAAGTTTTGACATGATAAGATATCAAGAAAAGATATACAATGTCATGAGCCTTAATTACTTGGATTAAATTTCCAGCACGACCACTTCACATTTTTTTCTCTTGAATTTTTACCTCCAATGACATAAAATCCTGGCCTAATTTGCAATCGGCTACATGTAATTTTGTTATGAACCAAAAGAAAGTCAAGACATCAATAAACTTTGGCTTGCCTAAAAGATAGCAATTTTGTAGACAGAAACTAATATTTCTCTCTTTTAAGACTTCATTCTGCAATTGATAGTGGCTGCTACATTTACTGCTCATCTCATTCCTGCAGATAAATCTCTGTACATGGAATCTCAAAAATCAATCCAGAACAAGATTAATTAATAGTTTAGTATTCCAGATTTTTTCTAAGTGAACAACATTCCTTCATCAAAGAATGGAGAGTCCAGTTATTAACTGACATTAGTTCTTTTTAAATATATTTGTATTGAAAGAAAATAAAGCAAATAACGCATTATGTCCAATCAATAATAATCAATAACCTTTTCAAGAGTTCTGTCAACTTATATCAGTTTTTCATTATTTTTATTTTTTTTTATCTCTATTTTTACCTCGTGTACACTTTTTGATTCCAACAAATTTTATTTCCTCAGATGAAATTTTGCTCTGAAAAATACAAAATTCACCATTCACAAAAGACACTGCAATGAGTTGATTCATAATAAAGTAAAATCTCTTCACTTCTTCAACTGAAATTTTTTTTAATGAGAACACAGCTTACATGTAATGAACGAAAGTCACTTACTCAAAATTAAGGCAACATCACTCAGAGAGCCATGTATTTTGAAACCAGCTTTACTCCAATTAAAAATTGGACCTTGTGTCACAGTCCTCCCTATCACAGAGAATTTTGGTAAATACATACTCTGATTAACCTGTTTCTTCAGATCACCAAAGTTAAGCAATGATGAGTCTGCTTCATACTTAGATGCCAGTGATCACTAAGTAGGAACCTGTAGCAGCTATATGTAAACAACGACAAAGTTAAATTCCAAGAATTATTAAATTTTTTCTGATATGGATGATGTTTCTTATGGACAATGTTTTCCTTGATTAATTAAATGAAAATTACAAAAGCATAGTATTCACATCAGGATTTAGTCAAATAGTTTTGCAATATTTTAGTAACATGAGGCACAATTTGGCTGCTCTAGATACTTTTATAAAGTCCATTGAAGTGACAAACCACACAGGACAAACATCACTCTGATACCTCTGTAGTACCCCTTGACAGATTGATCTCTATGGTTTGTGAGCATGCCTCCAAATCAACAGTTTTAGGGCTTACCGATTTGTCTGATCATTAAGGTTCTTGCTTTTCAGCAGAATTTCTTAAACTAATATGGGTTACTGTACTGTAATCAATTGTGGCCTTCACCTTTTTACAACGAAATGTTTTGGTTGGTTCGCTGGTGTTATGGCCCATGTTGAACTCATAAGAGTAATTAGTTCTCAAATTGACTACAATCTAACATGGATCTGTGCGCTTTCAAATCACACATAGTGAAACAATGCACATGTTAACACACCAAAGACAAATACTACAACTAAGAGTGGTTCCTATCAATGTTGTGTTCACTGCTTAGACAATGATATCACTCCCCAAACAAGTACGTACCTAAAAATATTGTAAACTTTTGACACTCTAGTACATTTTACACTAAAACGTTATATATTTATTTGATAAGAGATTATTCCTTTCCTTTTGTGTTTTTGAACAACTCCCCACCCAACTCATTTGAAATTGCCAGAAATACTGCATTCCCAGTTACAGCTAGCTGCGGAAATGCAACACACACACTTGACATCAGGTCGGAAAGCCTACCACAGTTGGCAGGTCTTATCATGTAAACAATGCAATGAGCAAGTCTGATGTATTCCAGAAATGTTTGTGTTCATCTTCAGGTGCCAGCTTTTGCATGCAGGAACAGTAAGATTCGAATGTAGCATGTAGGAGAATTTACTTTCTCACATTGAAAAGTGGATATGTCCATTGGATACCTTGTGGTTTATACATGACCATCTGAGAATCGTCAGTTTCTTTTTTGCTTTGTTCTTTGAACAGTAAAGATGTCCCTTTTTGCCTCTGTTCTCTAGGTATGTTCTTATTCATATCATTTCTGTTGTTCTATATCATGTGAACTTGTCAACTATTGTTGTCTCATTCACATAACTGCTTGTTCATAAAAAATATGTATATATTTTTTGTTGAAGACATTTTGTGTATTCTTGTAAATAATGGGAAAACAAAGGCCTAGGGCTCATAACTTTTGGATTATTTTTAATCCCCCGCTAGGCATTACTGGTTATAAATTGTAGGACATAGAAATTGGTGACCAGAATGTAATCCTGGATGAGGCTGTTATGCATTTCACTTTGTGCTAATGCCTTGGGGAAAGGTATGAATCCCTCAGTTGTCCCTCTACAATGAAGAAATAGTAGGCAGATTATGTTCTTGCGTCTTGGTTAAGCAACCAGTCTAGGAATTAAAACTGAATTCAAACCAGTTTTATTTCAACTTAAAGATTGACCTACGTGTCACATCCTGTCCATGGGGAGGGGTTTGGAAAATGCATAAATCGCCTACAGCAAAGTTAATTGATGCTGTGGGGGTGGGAAGAAAAATTATTTTGATATAATTGAGATACATATCTATACTAAATGGTAATTAATTTGAAAATAACATTTATGTATTTTGGTTAATATGTCTTGGGTTATATTCTGAGTCATTAAATGACTATATGTGTAAATGAGCTTATCTTGTCTTTCCTACCTTTATTCAGGATGTTTTAGTTGCTATCATTGATATACTAATGCCTAATAAGACCTTATTGAATGGGGACTCAACTAACATAGATCCCTGTCACTAACTAACACAATTAGCAGTATTTTTCTGCCCAAATGCAAGTGACACTGTGCATCAGAGTTAATGTTGTGATTCGAACAGCACTTTAAATCTTATCTGTTTGGTCAGAGTCATGTTCTATCAAAAGACTTCCATACTTCTACTACTACTACTACTACATTTACTTTCAGGCATGCTGCATCAAAACTAATTCAACTAATTTTCTTTTCCTCTTTAAAAATTAAAATGAATCAGAAACATACTAAAGTCTGCCAAACTAGAAATATCTTTGGTTGCTTCCATGCGCATGATGACCCCTTAAATATTAAGTCCTGAGTAACTAATTGCACATTAATTTGTTATGGCTACATTGACATATAAGAACCCTTTTATTTCAAAGACCTTTCTCATTGGCATATAAGAGACTCTTTCTATTTCAAAGACCCCTTTCTACATTTGGCATATAAGAGACTCTTTCTTTTCAAAGACCTTTCTACATTTGGCATTAGAGGACTCTTTTTAAAGACACTTTCTACATTTGGCATATAAGAGACTCTTTCTATTTCAAAGACCCTTTCTACATTTGGCATATAAGAGACTCTTTCTATTTAAAAGACACTTTACATTTGGCATATAAGAGACTCTATTCTTCAAAGACCCTTTCTACATTAGGCATATAGACCTTTTTCTATTAAAAGACCCTTTCTAATTTACATATAAGAAACCTTTCTATTAAAAACACTTTCTACATTTGGCAGTATAAGAGAACTCTTTCTATTTCAAAGACCTTCTACATTTGCATATAAGGACTCTTTCTATTAAAAGACCCTTTCTAATTTAGCATATAAGAAAACCTTTCTATTTAAAAACACTTTCTACGATTTGGCATATAAGAGGACCCTTTTCTATTTAAGACCCTTCTACATTTAGCATATAAGAAAACCTTTCTATTTAAAAAACACTTTCTTACATTGCATATAAGAGACCCTTTCTATTTAAAAAGACCCTTTCTACATTAGCATATAAGAAAACCTTTTCTATTAAAATACACTTTCTACAGTTTGGCATATAAGAACCCTTTCTATTTAAAAGACACTTTCTAATTTGGCATCTTAAGAGACCCTTCTATTTAAAAGACCCTTCTACATTGCATATAAGAGATCTTTCTATTTAAAAGACCCTTTTACATTTGGCATATAGAGACTCTTCTTTTCAAGACACTTTCTTAACATTTTGCTTATAAGAGACTCTTTCTATTTCAAAGACACTTTCTACATTTAGCATATAGAGACCCTTCTATTTCAAGAACTTTCGACATTTGGCATATAAGAGACCCTTTCTATTTTCAAAACCTTTCTACACTTGCTATAAGAGACTCTTTCTATAAAGACCCTTTCTACATTTGGCATATAGAGACTCTTTCTATTCAAAGACACTTTCTACATTGCATATAAGAGACCCTTTCTATTTCAAAGGACCCTTTCTACATTTGGCATATAAGAGACTTTTCTTATAAAAGACACTTTCTACATTGGATATAAAGACTCTTTCTTTTCAAAGACCTTTCTACATTTGGCATATAAGAGACTCTTTCTATTTCAAAGACACTTTCACATTTGGCATATAAGAAGAACCTTTCTATTTAAAAGACTTTCTACAATTGGCATATAAGAGACTCTTTCTATTTAAAAGCCCTTTCTAACTTGGCATATAAAGACTCTTTCTATTCAAAGTCACTTTCTAATGTTGGCATATAAGAGAATTTTCATTCAAAGAACTTTCTACATTTGGCATATAAGAGACCCTTTCTATTTCAAAAGTCACTTTTACACTTGGATATAAGAGACTCTTCTATTTCAAAAGCACTTTCTACATTTTGGCATATAGAGACCCTTTCTATTTAAAAGGACCCTTTCTACATTGGCATATAAGAGACTCTTTCTATTTAAAGGACCCTTTCTACATTTGGATTAAGGACTCTTCTATTTCAAGACACTTTCTACATTTGGCATATAAGAGACTCTTTCTATTGCAAAGACACTTTCTACATTTTAGCATATAAGAAGACCCTTTCTATTTCAAAGACACTTTCTACATTTGGCATATAAGAGACCCTTTCTATTTCAAAGACCCTTTCTACTTTTGCATATAAGAGACTCTTTCTATTAAAAAGACCCTTTCTACATTTGGCATAAGAGACTCTTCTATTTCAAAGACACTTCTACATTTGGGCATATAAGACCCTTTCTAATTTCAAAGACCTTTCTACCATTTGGCATATAAGAGACTCTTTCTATTTAGAAAGACACTTTCTTTACAATTTGGATTAAGGAGACTCTTTCTATTTCAAAGACCTTTCTACATTGATTAAGAGACTCTTTCTATTTCAAAGACCAACTTCACATTTGGCATTTATAAGAAAACCTTTCTATTTAAAGAGACCCTTTCTACATTTGGCATATAAGAGACTCTTTCTATTTAAAAGACCCTTTCTACACTTGGCATATAGAGACTCTTTCTATTTCAAGTCACTTTCTACATTTGGCATTAAGGCTCTTTCTATTCAAAGACACTTTCTACATTTGGCATATAAGAGACCCTTTCTATTTCAAAGTCCTTTCTACACTTGCATATAAGAGACTCTTTCATTTCAAAGTCACTTTCTACACTGGATATAAGGACTCTTTCTATTTCAAAGTCACTTTCTCATTGGCATTATAAGAGACTCTTTCTATTTCAAAGTCACTGTCTACACTTGGCATTAAGAGAACTCTTCTATTTCAAGTCACTTCTACATTTGGCATATAAGAAAACCTTTCTATTGAAAGACACTTTCTAATTGGCATTATAAGAGACCCTTTTCTATTTTCAAAGACCTTGTCTACATTTGCATATAAGAGACTCTTCTATTTCAAAGAACTTTCTACTTTGGCATATTAAGAGACCCTTTCTATTCAATGACCCTTTCTTACACTTGGCATATAAAGACTCTTTCTATTTCAAAGTCACTGTCTACATTTGGCATAATTCTTTTTATTTCAAAGACACTTTCTACATTAGCATTATAAGAAACCTTATATTTAAAAAGACACTTTCTACATTAGCATATAGAGACTCTGTTCTATTTTAAAAAACACTTTCTACATTTGGCATATAAAAGCCCTTTCTATTTAAAGACACTTCTCATTTGGCATTAGAGACTCTTTCTATTTTAAAACACTTTCTACATTTGGCATATAAGAGACCCTTTCTATTTAAAAGACACTTTCTACATTTGGCATATAAGAGACCCTTTCTATTTAAAAGGACACTTTCTACATTTGGCATAATAAGAGATCTTTCTATTTAAAAACACTTTCTATGTTTGGCATATAAGAGACCCTTTTCTATTTAAAGACACTTTCCTGTTGGAATATAAGAACCCTTTTTTATTAAAAAATCCTTTTCTATATTTGGCATATATAATGGAGTGTGTGGTATAATGGTTACCTTCATAGGAAATTAAAACAGTGACACAAGATCAAATCCTGGATGAGTCTGCATTTCCCACAGTTGCCAATCTTTTTGGAAAAGGTGTGGATCAGTTAATCTCCCAGTCTAGGAGAAGGAAAACTCTGAATTCAACCTTTTAAACTCCGCTGATGTTGACCTTTGTGTCACATCCTGCTTGTGCAGAGCGGTGGCAAATATGTATATTTGGCATATAAGAGACCCTTTTATTAAAAGACCCTTTCTATATTTTTCATACAAGAAGAGGACATATATTATATATATATATATATATATATATAAGAGCATCTTTTTTTCCTAAGAATAGTAAAAGATTTAAATAATCTCCAGTTTTTATATAAACTTGAGTTATCTGGTTAGGCTAATGTTTTCACATTACAATGGAGACTAGCAGAACTTATTTCTAGCTTAACTTCAATACTGTCATATAGAATATAATAGAGTTGGGGGGGGGAGTATTATATGGCATGAAAACAGTAATCATTGGGGTAATGCTTAAAGTGGTCACAATTAGCACCAACTATTCAATACTTTACCATTTATCAATATTTCTGGAGGCATTTCAAGTTGTATTCAAGATGCGTGAGCCAATCAGGTTGTGGGTTTCTAACCACATGAATAATACAAAAGTCTGTACAGGGAAAGAATGACAATGATTTTTGTCTTCTTCAACGCAAGTCTCAGCACTTTGCAAATAAAGGTGACATGAAGCATTTCACGTGTCGTGTGGGTGGGGCTGGGGTGATCTCTAAACGTATCATATAAAAAAAAACAAAAAACAAAGGGCCAATTTTAAAGTTTACCAGTGGTTGGTGGTGGTGTGGTGATGGTGGTGATGGTGATCAGTGTTTTGAATCGTTGTTGCTGTCAAATAAAAGATGAAAAAGTAATGTCATCTTGAAATCAATATTTATTCAATGAGTGTCAAGAATTTTGAAGTTTTGCCACTGACAGGTGTAAAAAGACTTAATAAATATATCACCAGGGAATCTCAAACATTTGCATCTGTCAACGCCTTTGTAGACTTATTGAACCTTCATTGATTCCCTGTCAGATACAAAGTAATATTTATACTACATATGCATATCATCTATTTATATTTGTGTATGCAAAAGTGGTTTAAAAGAAATGGTCTTTACTCGAAATGCAATTTTAAAATAATAACTTGTATTTTAGTCTTTGTAATTTTTTGGTAAAGAGAATGAAATACAAGTATTGTTTTAGAATGTGTATTGTGTATACACACACACAACACACACACACACCACACACACACATATATATATAATATATATATATTATATAATATATATATATATTATAGTATATTATATATAACTTACCCTGTCCTCACCGGGCAAGATGTGACACATGTCAATTTTTAAATGAAGTAAAGCAGTGTGAATTCAGAGTTTAAAGTCCTAGATGTTTTGACTTACCAAGTCTAAAGATCCCAGTCTACTCAACTATTTACCCTGGCTTTGAGGGAGAACAGATAGGTTCATGCCTTTCTCAAGGGCATTAGAACTAAGGAAAAAATGCAATGAGCATCTCTAGGATTTGAACTCTGGTACCATTCCATTTCATACAATGATAACCATTACATTAAGTGTGCTTCCTTATTGTTTGTGTGAACACAGAGAAGCAAGGTCTCATTAGCAACATTCTCCTATGGACTCCTACATATAGAACACATCAATGTTAGCTGATCAGCCAAAAACTTACATTAACCAGTCTGTACAGACAATGGATACTGTCAAGAGACCTACCAAGAATGATAGCTGATAGGGGATGAATGGCACAGAAAGTTAGGGAATCTTTTGCATTGGAATAACCTGATGATGATCTGGTAATTTAGAAATAATGGCTAAAATAAAACTGGTTATTATTTTTCAGACAACCTAATATGAAGCAAAAATATTTATGCTAATTACAATATGTGATCACAAAGTATTAAAAATGGAAACTTAAATCTTTTAATTTTAGAATTTTAATGAAGACATGTGCAGCAATGAGCAACTTATTTAGTAAAGTGATAATGTCTAGACTGTTTGTTTAGATGAAGTAATGACAATCTGTGTTAGAAACTGTGACATATTTAAACTGGAAATTAAAACTGGAACATATTAAACTGGAAATTAAGAAATAATTTATGAATTTACAATGTTTAGTATCAAATTCCTGAGTTCATAAAGATTATTCAGTATTATTTAATATTAACTATTAAATCCAGTAGATGCTTCTTTCTTGGAGGAAACGTAAATTAAATGGGCCTCATGTGTCAGGCTTTTTTTTTAATACTAACTAGAAAATTAAGTTGCTTATGATTTATAACCAAGAGAGGTGCTCATGTTGTAATGGTTATCATCATAAGAAATGACACAAAATATCTGAGACGGATGTTGTTTGCATTTCACATTGCACTATATTTTTGGGAAAAATAGGAATCCAAACTAATCTCCCTCCAGCTATGGGTGAAATAGTAGGGTAGACTAGGCATTTTAACCTTGGTATGGCAAATGTCTAGGAAAAACTTAGAATTCAAAACCTGTTCAACTCTGCTTTAAGAAATTGTCACATTCTGCTCATGAGAAGAGAAGGATAAATGCAAATGCCAGCACTAGATTGAACAATTCCTTTTTCTGATTTTTCTAAAACTGAAAATTCATTTTACAGCTAAAGTTTTGGTGATGTGTTGGACATTAAATGAAATATAATGCTTTTAATTTCACCACCTTTATCAAAGAGAATTTTCAGAGGTGCTTTGACCAATAGAAACTCACAGGAAAAAGTATGTGAATGTCAAGAGACTATTTTAAAGAAAATTAATGTTTTATTCATGTTCATTATATCTTAGTACAACTTCAGTCTTGATACCTATTAACACACCCCATATATACAGTACATTTTGCCAATACTTTTGGAAAGGTATGCATCAAATACTTGCAAGAATTTGGTCCCTTTTTTGTTGAATAAATTGATGAGGCGTTCTTCCACTGCCAATTCTCAGCTGATTAAGTATCTTTTGTTGAAACATCCTTTACCATCTTATCTTTAAGACTAATATTTTCATGAGAAACTTTAGAAACTGATGATAACCTTGGGAATAGGAAAGTGTCTCCTTTGTCCTTAAGTTTGCTTAATGTACAGGCAGCCTGAGAGACATTGGCACCAAAGTTTGGTCCAAGCAAAAACACAATTGGCATCGTTATTCTTCAATTTGGTCTCTGGAGTTCCAGTTCACAAATTCAATGTGATGGGGAAAAAAGAAGGCAAGTAGAGAGGTTTAATCTGGCAAATGTTTATTGTTGTTTATAAATGACAAAACACAAATTGATGAAAACAAATTTTTATTTTCTTAGCAAAACTGAAGGAGACAAATGTAGACATGATTGATTGATTGATTGATGAGAGAAGAGAGAGAGAAAGCAGAGAAGTTTTGTGTCAGTATTATTGATGTATTACTTTATTTTGAATGTTTCATAAAATATGTTTGAAAATGATACTATTTTGATATCAAAAAAGGAATGTATGGAAAAAAAGATAGATAAGATAAATAATGATAAAAATAAAAAACACAGACATTTTTTCTCATGATGTTAAAAATAATATCAAAAGGGTTTATTGGTGATCTGCCCATTTTTATGACCCCACATCTGTAAATGAGAGAATAAGCTTTAGTTCACTTTCCACACAGAGTGTAGAATAGGTTTTTTAAAAAAACTAGTACAACTTTTGCTAATTGTTTTTATCTTTTTTCAACTAGCTTTGCAGCTTGACCATTATATTATATATCTTATTATTATTATTATAAACTTACTTTTTTACCCTATGCCTTTAAAAAAACAAAGATAATGGACAGACTAAAGAGAATTTTAAGAACTTTAGTCTTCCCTAAAAAAGAAATACAACAATCCATAGATAAACAAATGGAGGAAATTTGTCTTTATTTCCATGTGAATTTGTCGTTTAAGAAAATCTCCAAAGTCAGTTGATTTTTGTCTTTTTAGAAAAACTAAAATATCGTGAATATGAAATTTTGCAATTGACAGAGTCAAGTTGACTTAAGTTTGACCATTACTACTATGTCTATATTATCATCATCATCACAAATTACTTCTCGCCCTATAAAATATCAAGTCAATATGAAATTTGCAATTGACAGAGCAAGCGTTGACTTAAGTTTGACCGATTACTACTATGTCATTATTATCATCATCATCACAAAGTTACTTTCTGGCCCTATGCCTAAAACAGCAAGCATAATCGACCATACAAGAACATTTGTTATGTTTTATCTTTATAAAAAAAAAAAGGGAAGAACAATCCATAGTAAAACTGAAGTTTTGTTGTCCTCACTTTAGAATTGTTCAGAAATGAAAAGTTTTTTCCAATTGTATTTTTTGAAATTACAATAGACAATCTTTCAAAATTGAGAACTTTATCAGTTCTATAATCCCCAACAAGAATTCTGGAATTTCACTATGATATTGTCAGTTTTCAGTTTCATAAAATCTTCTAAAGAGTTTGCTGTTCTACAGTTGTAATAGCAATCATTTTTCAGCATTTCATCAAAAGAACTCTACTTTCTACTTGGTGAGTTCAAAAAGTTTTGTCAATATTTTGGTATTCAGAAAAGATCTGGATGCTTTTCTGATATTGTTTAAGGTGACAAATTAGTGTGGGTTTAACTTGTAATAACAGTCATTTTTCATTCATTTCATATACAAGACTTTCTATCATTATTATGTATTGTATTGTTGACTGAAATTTTCTTTTGACAAATTCTTTATGTTCTAATGTGTTGATAAATGCTTTAAATACGAACAGATCAGTAATTTGTTAACTTGATTTGTCTCTGGCTTTTATTTATCATTTTTCTTGTTGTGCTTTTCTTCCCATAAGTGTTTCAGTGACAACACTTGGATATTAACTATGTAAAAAAAGAAAAAATCACTTCCACTTGTCTATTTACATAATGTATTGATACTTTTGCTTTTTTATCTTTTGTATCTTATTTGGTTAATGACATTTTACAATGTGAGAGTTTTCTGTTTTGATGATGTTGGCTGAGAGACTTTATGATAGCTGTTATATTAATCATCTTCATCTTTTTGTCATCATTTTCTCTTCTCAGCAACAATCACTTTCACTGTTTCATTCATTCTTGGCCCCCATACTATTTCATTGAAGAATAACACCAGACATTTCTGTTTCTGCACATTTATTTATTAAATGCATAAGTCTTCTCATACATACATAATTCGGACTGCAAATCTGGGAAGCCAGTTAGGACCAGAGAGGAAATCAGTCAACTCTCGCTTCAGATCTGAAAAAACTGATCTTAGCAAAAAATTCTATCTTTTCTAACTTCTTAGAATTTAGTCAAACTGATTTACTTTTGCCAATGAAAGCCAAGTTTTCAAATTTTAAATCATACTTATTTGACATTAATAGTTAGAATTTTAAAAAACTTATATACACAACCTTTTGAAATAATAGATCTGATGAATCTATTTCATGTTAACATTTGGTTGCATTGTATAAAAATCATAAGTCATGCTGATAGCATAGATTCCTTGACTTCTTCTTGCCATCCATCCCTATTAGTTATTGCTCTTAGCTTTTAAGGTGTTGCAAAAGTTACTGCATTCAAACCTAAATATCAGTAAAATCAACACAGAAAGCAATGAATTAGAAAAGCTTAAAAGAAAACAGAAAAAAAACATTTGTGGTATTTTTGATTCTTTAATTTCACTTTTACTAGACTTTGCAAAGGAAAAATTAATTTGAATCAGTAACTTTTTCAACACTTTTAATAGAAAAAAGTTGATTTTTCTTTCCCCAAATTAAACATGTTTTCTTCAAAGTGATTGACAGGTTTGTCTTAGTGCAACAGTTATCATCCTACAAAATGGCTCAGTGATATAATTCTAATCGGAAAGGTGGATGTGTTTTATTTTTACTAATGTTTATTATTGTTCCAGTTTGATTAACTGTGTGTTAAAGTTGTATGAAAGTATGCAAAGTTATGTTTTTTAAATGGTCTTTTATTTCAACTTCAGAACATATGCAGCGTGAAACTGAAATACTGTAAAACAAATATTTGCATAAAGAAGACAAATTTGTAATTAAAAGGCTGACAAATTCTACATACATTAAAAATAAAATATACCAAAGAGTTCTAATCTTTGACAAGGTGAGCATGTGTTTCACTTGTGTTAATGCCCTTTAGAGAAAGCAATCATCCATCTCTTATGGCCAAGTTTAAAATAGTAGAGCAGATTGGGTGTTTTTTAGTTTAGTACTAGTCTGGGAGAAGAAAACTTTGAATTGAAACCAGTTTCATCATCATCAGCATCATCATCTCAAGTGTTGCAAAGATTCTATTTTACTCTCTTATTAATAACCATGAAGATATAGTAAAATAATCTTGACTCCTTACCATCTGTCTCTCAGCCATCGCTCTTGTTAATCCTCTAGACCAGTATCCAGTGTCTGTATAGACTGAAGTTTTTGCGTGTCAGCCAACATTGCTATGTCCAGATTATTCTGCTTAAAAATTGACCTGTTCACATCCTGCCTAATATGGTGGAGGGGATTGAGTAAAATTACATAAATCAAAGTAATTGAACTCAATCTACAGCATAAAAAATATTGGGTCCAAGGCATATTAGATAAGGTCTCATTATTGTTTTTTAAAAAAAAATTATGTTGTTTTAATTTAATTTATTGATTTTATTTTTGAGAATTCTTTGATTTTAGAATTTCTCAATTTGGTGGCAGTGTGTGTTCCCATGAAAAATATTTTAATAATTCATGAAGAAGTAAAACAATAGAAACCAAAAAGAAAAAATAATTCTTCAAAAGGAAACTCTTTACATACATGAACACATACGTATATACATATAAGAATTCTAGAAAGGGAATAGATAAAAAAGTAACAAAACTCTCTTTATCTCTCTAATGACATACACATATATTACCAATACACATGTAATTGTCATGTAGGAAAGGACACATTAGACCTGAGTTTAAATTTTGGAAATGCTTTGTGCATTTCACATTTCATGCTAATACTTTTAGAAAGATATGAATCCAAACATTCATTCCTATAGCTTGGGTAAATAGTAGGGCAGCTAGGCTCTTTAACCTTTGTTAACCTGTCAAAGGTTTGAAATCAGAGTTTTCCTTCACTTTAAAAATTGATCTTCTGTGCATCCTGCTCATGCAGAAGGTTTGGGGAAAATACACACACACACACAATATATAATATAATATATATATATATATATATATATATAATTATATAATATATAAGAGAGTTTTTATTTGCTTGAAGCATTGTGTATATATTGGTTTGGAGGTTTGGAGAAGATCACTGAATTGAAGTTTTTTATCTCAAAAATTCAAGAATAATTTACAGGTTAATACACAAACCATGTTTACCTTATTATTTTTTCTTTACACCTGCATTGTGATAGCCTTCAAATCAACCTCCAAAACCAATATGAAAAGAAAATATTTAAATATAACAAACACAGATTTTACGATCAGGAAACAATTTTTAGTGTCAATACTTAAGCATTTCGGTATTTTATACATATATATATATATATATATATATATTGTATACTATTTTTGGCATTTTGGACCAATATGGAAAAATAGTAGTAAAGTTTTGATTTTTAACTTTTTGTTTCCTCTACAATAACCCCCTTAGGTAAGGGCAGAATCTACTATTCGCCTAAGCACTATATTATCACTATCTATTTAGAAAATTGAAAAGTTTAATGACTTGTATTTATGATCAAGGAAAATCTTCTGATTTACAGAAAGAAGTGAAAAGTCTAGAAATCAAAGAATGCAAATCTTGATCCAAAATCTGAAGACTTTTGGAAGGAAGTAGAAATTCAATGAAATGAAATAGGAAGCTGAAGCAATTTTGATTTTGAAAATATGTCAGTGGGAATTGTTGATAATCCATTCAAATTAAAAAGAGACATGAAATTTGCATATAATTCTAGTGCATCAGATAAGAAAGGAAATATAGAAGCAATAATTCATTGTGACTTTTCTTATCATTAGAGAAGAAAAGGAAAAATCTGTGAATATTTCCCAGTAAAAGTGATAAAAAATGAATCTGATATGAGCAAGAGAAAATGCCCCAAGTAAAAGAGATGTGGAAGAAAGAGTTGATGGAAGAAAAATGTCCCGAATCATTTATTTTGTATTCATAGCGTTGATGATGCTCTTCTGGGCCGATATCTTGCCCCATTATTTTTCTCCCAATAACTGAAAGATAGCTAATTTTTATGCTGAAATCCCATGATAACAGGGAAATTAATCTCCAAGCTTGCAAAGATTGCAAATGAGGGAAACCAATATTTGAGTTCGCTATAGAAAACAACATGAAGCCAAGTTGGGTATTTGATCATATAAACAATCTGGTTTAGCCTCACAATACATTCTTTATCAAATAGAGTGTGTGTATCTTCTTCTATGATAACACATGCATATACACACATACAAAGATACGTATAACTCAATAAAAGCTTTTAACTGTCACATTTTAGTCAAGTCTGTTTGAGAAACTTTCCCAAAGGGCAAAACTGATATTTGCATGTAACTAAATTAACAAGATGCACTGGAGCATAAACACTTATTGTTAAGTTCTAATCCTGAATAAGGCTATTTTGCATTTCATAATCCTGATATATTGGAAAGATATGAATTTAATATTAGGTATGAAATATCCTTAAACTGAAAAATAAGATATTAGGGTGCGTCAAAAGTTTTGCAAAATTTTAGTTTATGCTAGTTTGAGTTAATATATAATATGATCAAAGCAAATTTAGGTTATGGAAAATACTCACTATAGTTCATAGCATTTTTGTTTACTTGATATTTGTGCAAATTGCATTGCTTCACTCTGTTGTGATTTGAAAGTATGTAAAAGATGAATGTTCAATTTAGTCTAACATGGAAGCTTTACGAATTTGAATTGTTAGAAGCAACCAAAAAACATTTGTTATGCCAAAAGGTGAGGCACACTACAGTCAGTAACAAAATAGTTTTAAGAAATTTTGCTAGGGTTGCAAGAAACTTAACAATCAGCAAGATCGCGTAGGACTAAAACCATGATTCCAAGATTTTTCTCCAAGCTGTTAGAGGCAAATTTAGCAAGTAGCACTCAGTGAGTTATATATATATGTATATGCTTACTTATTTCTTATAAATTAAGATCATGAAACAGAGATACTTGAATTCAAGGTGGCAGCCTATATATATAGTATATATATAAATATATATATATAATATAAGTCTGATGTTATCATAAGATACTGATGAGGCACTGGGTTAGTTATAATGATGCACTCTCCTCAGTATCATACTTGATCCCAAAAGTCATCATCTAATGAAGGTTTTATTGGCAGCACTGCTGGGTGCTTTTGGGGGATATTTATTTATTTTTTGTGAATATAATTTACTATTACATTTCTGGAGAAGTTCAGATGACACTTGGAAATACCACACAGTTGCTACTACATCACAAAAAGGAGATATTTTATATTTATAGGATAGAATAACATTATCATATGAAAAAATTCAGTGCTAAGTAATCTCATTGAAATTGATTACCAATGTCTATAAGAAATGAAATTAATTAAAGGGAATCAGTGTCAGGATTTTACCACTACCCAATCGATTCCTTTATTTTTGTTCACATGAGTTACTAGTTTTTAAAAAATCCTAATTTGAACTTGAATTATTTAGAATATTGTCTTGACTTTTCAGTTAAATTTGAAGCATCTTATTGATGACTTGCATACACCTGGATTTTACACTCAGCTAAGCAAGGGATGATGTCTTATGTCTAGACTTTGTCTAGATGTGTCAGTGACAAATCTCTATAGTTCTTGATCAATTGTCTCTGATGAAACACAGGATTGTGCAAGTGCATCACACTCTATACTCTCCAGTTAGTTCTGTGTGAATTTTTGTTTCCAAAACTGAAAGTTCCTCACATGAGTAAGATTTGTGGAAATCGAAGACATTAAAATAAACATGACAGTGCTGTTTTTATGCCATATTAATACAGGTATTTTAAGAAGTGCTTTGGACCAATGGAAAACTCACTGGAATAAATGTGATTAATTCTAATGTATTCAAGATAATCAATTTTTCATTCATTATTCATTTTTAATTTGGTAAATACAAATTTGATCTTGATACCTTGTGAACACACCTTATATATGTCTGTGTGTGTATGTATGTGTATATTATATATTATATATATATGAGGTAAAATAAGAATGAAAGAACAAAACTCAGACAAAAATGTGTAGTATATTTCGCTGGAGGTTTGACCTCAGCTTCTTCTGCTTTATTGAATTATTAGGGTCATTTTTGTCTGAGTTTTGTTCTTTCATTATTTATTTTACCTCATTCTGTCGGATTCATTCCAACCCCCTTTTCCTCATATATTATATATATATATATTATATATATATATATATTTCCTCCACTGAAAAAATCAGTGTGTCTCCTAAAGGCTTTTTACTGTTTAGTTTAATGATACAAAAGTTATACTAAATTATTCCTTGCTTTTAGGATTGAGTTATGTTTGAAAACAATTCCATTTTTAATTGGTTCTAATTAGTCATAATTTGCAATTAAGTAAAAAAACTGACTTGCCTCTTATTTCACATTCTGCCCGTCAGTTTCCCCCTCTCTATGTAATCTTGATTACCTCCTTTTATATGTGTTAGTTTCTCAATAAAGAAAGAGAGAGAGATTGGAGAGTTGAAACAGTTTTGAATGTTATTTTCATAAACAGACAGCCTGTAGCTTCAACTTCTTAGTTCTTAATAAATTCAAATTAGGTCAGATGTTTCATTTTTTAGAAATCTCACAAAATGATTTAATGTTATTTTTGAATTCTCAGGCCATATCTACTTTAAAAAAAATTTAATTCACTATGCAAACTCACTTTTCCCTAATCCCAATTATCTACTCAGAGCTCAATGGGTCACATTTTTTCTAGTATATATATATATATATGTGTTATACATATGTTTGTGCCTGTATATGTGTATATATATATAATATATATATATATTATATATATATAATATGCCAATATAAGGTTTGTCAATCTGACTAAGCGTAGGCTAAGATTAAATCCAGGGTATTGTGATATGTCCATAAAATTGGGACATCTAGTCGATTTACAAGGGTTTCCAACCAGACAGAATAGCCATTTCTGACCAGAGAGACAAAACAATAATTATATGAGTGACAGATAGAAGGAAAGAACTGGAGGGTTTTTTTATATATCATTTCAAGTTAAAGTTTTGAATTGCAAAAGGATCAAAGTTCATTTTTGTTGGTTTATTTCTACTTTGTAATTATCTTTTTCTGTTGAGTGAAATTGTTTCTGTCTTTTTGTTTTGGGTTTGATGGGTTTTTCTCTCTGAGAAGAGAAATTATGAGAACAAAACATTGCCAACCATATTTATAGACAATTTCCTCAATTCACTGATCAATATTTTTGCTTTTTCTATTGTAGACACTGAATTTTATGGCCAGTTACACAGTATGCACATACACGCGCATGTATTATATATGTTTTTTTTTTACTGATATGATTTTGTATTTATTTGATTATGAATTTCCAACACAGTGATTCAGTGAAATTAATGTTTGCAGCTTTGTTGATTTTTATTACTTGTACTTCAAACAGTCTGTTGATTACTTCTGTAACTTTATTATATATATATATATATATATATATATATGCTTAATATATACACACAACATATATATATATGTGTGTGTGTGTGTGTTTATTTAAGTCTATATATATATATATATATATATATATTAGAGAGAGAGAGAGAGAGAGAGAGAGAGAGACACACACACACACTTTTTTTTTTGAAAAAAGAAATTACTCATCAGAGAAAGAAAAAGAAAAAATGAACAAATCACAGAGAAAAAAAAATTGTGAGAAAAAGCAAACAAAATGAATTGCAAAAACAAAAAATATTGAAAAGTGCTCGATACGTGTGTAGGTCAGTTTAGAGAACCAAATCAGTAACAGAATTTAAGTATGCAAGTTTCAGTGAAAAGAATCTTCAGGAAAAACTCAGTTTTTCTTGAAGATCTTTGTCAGTGAACCCTAGGTATATATATATATATATATATATATATATATATATATATATATGAACTGTGCATAGTGAGATATGTCGAGTGCACATTATACACCATGATAATGTTATAAAGTATTGACTGGCAATATTAAATTAAATACCTAAAATTAATTAGGATGATTTATTAAAAGTTAGTTATAATCCTTTGTAAGGAAGTGTAAAACAAAAAACAACCCAAATAATAATATTAAAAATTGCACCTGGTGACCCACAATCCATATACTGGGTTCCTTCAAAGGTCAAATCAAAAGTTACCATCAGCCAAGGACAAAATTACTAAACAATGAAAGTTGAAAAGGCCAATTTCAAATTTTGATTTAGATAAATAAATACATTTACTCATTCTGGATTATAAGTTAATTTAAGTACTAACTTATGGAAGATTACAACTAAAAGTCTGGCACAAGGCCATTAATAAAATAATAAAAATATTATCTAATGGTTCACCAACCAAAGAAAAGTGGGGTGGAGTTTTTTTTCGCCCTTCCCAAGATGTGCAACCCAGGGCCATGATTTTGATTGGCTATCCAATTAACAGTGACCTCAGGGGGCTTTTCTATTCCTCCCTGATGATGTTGTGAGGCCATCAGTCCTGTGTTTCTATTGGCTAGCCAATTAGAGTTGTATGTTCAGGGGTGTGGACCCCCCCCCATAAAAGAAGACCTGAAAAGGGACAAAGCAGATCAAAAGCTATTTCCATAGCTACACTTTGCCATTGTTTTTGCCTTGACACCCAAAGTCCTGAACTTGACTATTTTCAACCAGAATTAATTAGCTGTATATTGCCAGTCAAATCACTAACTCCAACTTCAACATTGAAACGTCTTTGTTGTTCTACATGATTTTGCTCATTGTATGATGAATAAAGGAATAAGTGTTTCATAGTTATTGCACTGGTTGACCAGTTGACAGACAGCAATGGTAAATTTGGTCATCTTCAGACTCAGACAGAACTGAGAAAGTCTGAACCAGCTCTTCTTCAACTTTTCCTGTGGGTCAAACCAAACTACGTGGGCACAGGAAGTACAAATGAGCAAGTTTATCAACCTGAAAAGTGTCCCAACGCAACACACACTTATAGGACCACAACATTTTCTTTCTTCTTTTATATATATATATATATATATATAATATATATTTCAATTGTAAAGGAATACATGATATGTACAAAGTAAACTGTAAGCTAAGAAAAGAAAACTGATGACTACAATCATCAGGTGAGCTGCTATTCTACACGTCTAAAATATATTGTAATATTGTTTTGTATTTTTGTTGTATTGAGCACTAAAATTTTATACATTATAGGCACTTTAAGTGTGTGTGTGTTATATATATATATATATATATATATACACACACACACATATATACTCCTACCTTACCCCAATGTAGTAAACATTTTCCAGTGTATTTTATGCAATTATTTTTTTACCCTGAAAAAAGGTGAAATATGACTTATGTAAGTTTCTCATGCCAGCTCTAACTGGTGATTTATCACTGAAGTTTGAGTGACAGCAAATCTCCTCAGGTCCCCAGGACTCTTTTAAGTGTTCTAGCTGATTTTAACACTGCTGTGGTCTGGGTGGCTTTGATTCTTCCTCTGATCTCGAATTCACCCAATCTCTTTTTGAGTCTTTTTTGGGGGAGGACCATTTTAATTGCACCAACTACAATTGTAACACCTTTGCTTTCATGGTTTCACAGATTTTTCATCTCTCTGGCAAGATCAAAGTATTTGTTTATCTTTTCATTTTTTTATTTTCATTTTGTTGTCTATTGGAATTTTTATTTTATTTCCCCTGATTTTAAAATTCATTTCATATTAGAAAGACAAAAATTTGGAAAGTTTAAAGGGAATTAACAAATCAAAACTCATCCTTTTAGTTGATTATGAATTTTGGCAAAATCTCTAGTGACAAATTGTTAACCATTTGTCAGTTGTGTGGATTGTCAAAATATTTCAAGAATACTAAGTGATAACAAGACAAAAGGATGAAAAATCCTAAAAACAAAATTGACACAAGAATTCAGGAATTAAAAAGAAATCCTTTTGCTTCAAGAACAATTTTAAAAAGGCTGAATGAAGTTGTTTTATCAAATAGTTAGAAGAATTAACATGTACTTTTTCTAAATCTACACCTTGGTGACAAATCAATCACTATCTGTCATTCTTATACTTTTTTGTTCAAAATTTACTACTTTTTTTTTTAAATCAAGGAAAGTCTTATCCAAAAATTCGTAAAATTTTAAATCTGACATTATCCAGATTCCATTGGTCACACATTTCAAGTGACAAGTTCTGTGGAATTGAAATCAAATTCTAGAAGACCTAAAGGGTGAAAAGATTCAACCAGAATAACTGTCTACCAATACTGAAGAATGGAGGAGGAGGTAAAATTATGATGTGGCAATGTTTTCTGTATCTGGCATTGATAATTTAGTATAAGGCAAGAAGTTCATTAAGGCAACGTGACAACTTAGTATAAGGCAAGAAGTCCATTAAGGTAACATTTACAACTTAGTATAGGCAAGAAGTCCATTAAGGAACATTGACAATTTAGTATAAGGCAAGAAGTCCATTAAGGCAACATTGACAACTTAGTATAACAAGTCCATTAAGCAACATTTACAACCAAGAAGTCCATTAAGGCAACATTTACAACTTAGTATAAGGCAAGAAGTCCATTAAGGCAACATTACAACTTAGTATAAGCCAAGAAGTCCATTAAGGCAACATTGACAATTTAGTATAAGGCAAGAAGTCCATTAAGGCAACATTGACAATTTAGTATAAGGCATGAAGTCCATTAAGGCAACATTGACAATTAGTATAAGGCAAGAGTCCATTAAGGCAACATTGACAACTTAGTATAAGCTAAGAAGTCCATTAAGCAACATTTACAAACTTAGTATAAGGCAAGAAGTCCATTAAGGCAACATTGACAACTTAGTTTAAAGCAAGAAGTCCATTAAGGCAACATGACAATTTAGTATAAGGCAAGAAGTCCATTAAGGGCAACATTGACAACTTAGTATAAGCAAGAAGTCCATTAAGGCAACGTTGACAATTTAGTATGAGGCAAAGTAGTTCATTAAGGCAACATTGACAATTTAGTATAAGGCAAGAAGTCCATTAAGGCAACATTTACAACTTAGTATAAGGCAAGAAGTCCATTAAGGCAACATTGACAACTTAGTATAAGCCAAGAAGTCCATTAAGGCAACATGACAACTTAGTATTAGCAAGAAGTCCATTAAGCAACATTTTACAACTTAGTATAAGGCAAGAAGTCCATTAAGGCAACATTGACAACTTAGTATAAGCCAAGAAGTCCATTAAGGCAACATTGACAACTTAGTATAAGGCAAGAAGTCCATTAAGGCAACATTGACAACTTAGTATAAGGCAAGAAGTCCATTAAGGCAACATTTACAACTTAGTATAAGCCAAGAAGTCCATTAAGGCAACGTTGACAACTTAGTATAAGCCAAGAAGTCCATTAAGGCAACGTTGACAACTTAGTATAAGCCAAGAAGTCCATTAAGGCAACATTGACAATTAGTATAAGGCAAGAAGTCCATTAAGGCAACATTGACAACTTAGTATAGGCAAGAAGTCCATTAAGGCAACATTGACAATTTAGTATAAGGCAAGAAGTCCATTTAGGCAACATTTACAACTTAGTATAGGGCAAGAAGTCCATTAAGGCAACATTGACAATTTAGTATAAGGCAAGAAGTCCATTAAGGCAACATTGACAACTTAGTATAAGCCAAGAAGTCCATTAAGCAACATTTACAACTAAGGCAAGAAGTCCATTAAGGCAACATTACAACTTAGTTTAAAGCAAGAAGTCCATTAAGGCAACATTGACAATTTAGTATAAGGCAAGAAGTCCATTAAGGCAACATTGACAATTAGTATAAGGCAAGAAGTCCATTAAGGCAACATTGACACTTAGTATAAGCAAGAATCCATAAGGCAACATTTACAACTAGTATAAGGCAAGAAGTCCATTAAGCAACATTTTACAACTTAGTATAAGGCAAGAAGTCCATTAAGGCAACATTGACAACTTAGTTTAAAGCAAGAAGTCCATTAAGGCAACATTGACAATTAGTATTAAGGCAAGAAGTCCATTAAGGCAACATTGACAATTTAGTATAAGGCAAGAAGTCCATTAAGGCAACATTGACAACTTAGTATAAGCCAAGAAGTCCATTAAGGCAACATTTACAACTTAGTATAAGGCAAGAAGTCCATTAAGGCAACATTGACAACTTAGTATAAGGCAAGAAGTCCATTAAGGCAACGTTGACAATTTAGTATGAGGCAAGTAGTTCATTAAGGCAACGTTGACAACTTAGCTGTAAGAAGAGTAACATGAATCGACCATCTCATACGATGTATGAAGTCCAGAATGCAAATGGCGTGCCTACCAGTCATTAATTAGAGAATTATCGATGGCCTGCCACTAATATTTGCATAACACCACGACCGTTCACTCTAAGTTACTATTAATAAAGGAGGTTACTCTAACCTACCCACACATAGTATAAGGCAAGAAGTCCATTAAGGCAATGTTGACATCATAGCCAAGAAGTCCGTTAAGGCAACTTAGACAAGAAGTCTATTAAGACAAAAAAAGTATTAAACTATATTACAAAAAATGTTGCTAACAAGATTGGAAAAGCCATGTGACAAGAGAGGACACATTCCAAAAAGATAATGCTCCAAAAATACAAATGACAAAAAACAACAAAATTTGAATATTAGTTTTTGTCTATAACATTTTGGTATGGTCATTGACCAGTCATCTTAACTCTATTAGAGAACATATAGGTGTATGTTATGGCTTAATTGGTTGGCTGACAATTTAAAAACACTAACCAATAATGGGGAAAAGAGAAATAAATAGAAAAAAATTGATGTGTTGCACTGGAAACAAATATCAAGTATTATGTGTGTGTGTCTGTGTGTATTGTGTGTATACTAGAAAAAACATATCTGTTGGGTCACCCATTGAGCATGAGATTGTTGAAAAAAATTGCAGGCAGATAATATTATTTAGTCAATTTAAAAGCCTAAAAGATTAAAATGGTTGCTGACAAGCAATCTAGGATTATCTAAAAAGTAGTTGTTCAATTCCTTTTTTCATGTCTTTCTTTCATGAATTTCATTTTTTCTTCAGTGTGAACTGTAAAGAATCACAAGTTTAGTAAGTTTTGACATGAAGATATCAAGAAAAGATAACAATAGCATGAGCCTTAATTACTTGGATAAAATTCCAAGCAGACAATTCACATTTTTTCTCTTTGATATCTTTTCCCCAATGACATAATCCTGCCTAAATTTGCAATGGGCTACATGTAATTTTTTATTGAACCAAAAAGAAATAAAGATATCATAACTTTGGCTGCCTAAAAGATAGCAATTTTGTAGACAGAACTAAATATTTCTCTCGTTTTAAAGACTTCCATTCTGAAATTTATAGTGGCTGCTACATCTACTGCTCATTCTCAATTCATGCAGATAAATCTCTTGTACATGGAATCTCAAAAATCAACCAGAACAGAATTAATTAATAGTTTAGTATTCAGATTTTTTCTAAGTGAAAACATTCCTTCATCAAAGATGGAGAGTCCAGTTATTTAACCTGGACATTAGTTTCTTTTTAAATTATTTTGTATTTGAAAAAAAAAGGCAAATAAAGCATTTATGTCCAATCAATAATAATCAATAACCTTTCAGAGTTCTGTCCAACTTATATTCAGTTTTTCATTTTATCTCTATGTTTTACTCGTGTCCACTTTTTTGATTCCACAAATTTTATTTCCTCAGATGAAATTTTGCTCTGAAAATGACAAAAATCTTCAATTCACAAAAGAAACACTGCAATGAGTTGATTAATCATAAATAAAATCTCTTCACTTCTTTCACTGAAATTTTTTATTGAGAACATAATTACATGTATGTAACAGCAATCACTTACTCAAAATTAAGGCCAACTTACTCAGAGAGCCCCAGTTTTTGAAACCGCTTTACTCCAATTAAAAATACCTTGTGTCACATCCTACCTATCACAGAGAATTTGGTAAATACATACTCTGATTAACCTTGTTTCTTTCCAGATCACCAAAGTTAAAGCAATGATGAGTCTGCTCAGTACTTAGATGAGTGATCACTAAGTAGGAACTGTAAGCAGCTAATATGTCAAACAAGACAAAGTTTAAATTCCAAGAATTTATTTAAATTTTTTCTGAATATGTAATATGTTTATTATGGAAATGTTTCCTATGATTAATTAATGAAAAAATTACAAAGCATAGTATTCACATCAGCAGCTTTACGTCAAAAGTTTTTTGCAATATTTTAGTAACATGAGGCACAATGTTGGCTGCTCTAGATACTTTTACTAAAGTCATGGAAAGTAGACACAAACCACACAGGACAAACTCACCTGATTACTTCGAGTACCCCTTGACAGGATTGATCTCTATGTTTTGGAGCATGGCT
This sequence comes from Doryteuthis pealeii, assembly GCA_023376005.1. NCBI lineage: Eukaryota > Metazoa > Mollusca > Cephalopoda > Myopsida > Loliginidae > Doryteuthis > Doryteuthis pealeii. Next base: position 2,021 of record JALAJA010000268.1, on the reverse strand, counting down.
CCAACATTCAACGTTTTAGGCTTACCTTGATCTTGCTGATCATTAAGGTTTCTTGCTTTTCAAGCGAGAATTGTCTTAAACTATATGTTACTGTACTGTAATCCAATTTGTGCCTATACACCTTTTGCTCAACAAATGTTTTTGGTTGGTTCCATGGTTTTATGGCCCAGTTTGAACTCATAAAGTATTAGATTCTCAAATTGACTACATTCTACATGGATCTGTGCAGCTTTCAAATCACACATAGTTGAAACAATTGCACATGTTAACACACCAAAGACCACCAATAATACAACTAAAGTGCGCTTGCCTATCATTCACTGGTTTGTACTGCCTTTCAACATGATATACACTCCCAAACAAGTACGTACCAAAAATATTGTAAAACTTTTGACACCCTGGTCAGCTACATGTTTCACTACGTTATATATTGTATATTGATAAGAGATACCTTTCCCTTCTTGTGTTTTTGAACAACTCCCACCCAACTCAATTTGAAATATGCAGACAATACTGCATTCCCAGGTACAGCAGCTGAGGAAATGCAGACACACACCGTTGACACAGGGTCGGAACCTACACAGTTGCAGGTCTTATCATATTTGAAACATGCAGCAGAAGTCTTTGATGCTAATGTCAGAAATGCAGTTCATCTTCAGGTGCAGCTTTGCATGCAGGAAACAAGATAAGATTCAGAAGTGTAGGCAGTGTAGGGATGACATTTACTTTCTGCCATTGAAAGAGTTGGATATGATCCATTGAGATACCTTGTGGTTACATGACCATCTGAGAAAGTCGTCAGTTTCTGTTTGTCTTGTCTGTGAAACAGTAATAGAATGTCGCCTTTTTGCCTCTGTTCTAGGTGATGTTCATTATCATATCATTTTTCTGCTGTCGTCATTACATGTGAGACTTGTCACTATTTTGTATCCCATTCAGCATACTGCTGTCATAAAACAATATGTATATATTAATCTGTTGAGACATGTTGTGTGTATTTCTTGGTAAATAATGGGAAGACAGAAGCCTGGGCTCATACAACTTTTGGCATTATTATGTTTTAAGCATAGGCTAGATGGTGTATCATTGTAGAAGATAAAATTGGTGCACCAGAGTTCAATGCCTGGATGAGGCTGTTTGCATTTCACTTTGTGCTAATGCCCGTTGGGGAAAGTATGAATCCCTCAGGTTGTCCCTCTAGCAATAAGAAAATAGTAGGCAGATTTATGTTCTTTCGTCATTGGTTAACAACCCAGTCTAGGAGAATTAAAACTGAATTCAAGACCAGGTTTTTATTTCACTTTAAGATTGACTCAGTGTCACATCCTGTCCATGGTGGAGGGGTTTGGAAAATGCATGAACATACCTGTACAGCAAAGTTAATTGATTGCTTGGGGGTGGGAAGAAAAATTATTTTGATATAATTGGATAATATCTATATAAATGGTAATTAATGTTCGAAAAATAACATTTATGTATTTTTGTTAAACTTCGCTTGGGTGTGATGATTCTGTATGTATTAAATGGACTAGTATTGTGTAAATGAGCGTTATCTTGTCTTTCCTACCATTATTCAGTGTTTAGTGTATCATGGATTATTACTAAATCAATATAAGACCTATTGAATGCTGGGACTCACTAATTATACTCCCTGTCACTAACTAACACAAGATAGCAGTATTTTCTCCCAACATGCAGTGACACTGTGATCAGAGTTAATGTTGTGATTCCAGAAACAGCACTGTTAATCTTATCGTTTGGTCAGGTCATGTCCATCAAAAGACTTCCCATACTTCTACTACTACTACACTACATTTACTTCATCACATGCTGCATCAAAACTAATAAAACTAATTTTCTTCTCCTCTTTAAAAACTTTAAAATAATCAGACATATAAAGTCTGCCAAAACTAGCATATCTTTGTTGCTTCCATGGTCACATGATTGACCCATTAAAACTTAAGGTTCCTGCAGTTTAAACTAACATTGCACATTAATATTGATATGGCATCTTCTCTCTT
>JALAJA010000267.1:30000-35000 GCA_023376005.1 Doryteuthis pealeii | reverse complement strand
TACATGTTCCTGTGTTTGTAATTATACCTGCCCTAAACAAAATGCCACCCTCATATATATATATATATATATATATATATATATATATATATAGAAGAGAGAGAGAGAGAGAGAGAGGAGAAGAGAGAGTGGATGCTTATGATGTAATGGTTATCGTCGTAGGAATTGAACTCGGCAGAACGTTTTCACATTGTATACTGCTCGTGCGGATGCTTTGGTATATATATATATATATATATATATTATATATATATATATATATATTTATTTATATATATATAATATATAATATATATATATATATATTCTCCAAGAGCTTATATAATAATTGTATTAATTTGCTGCTTCAAAAGAGTCCAATAATAGATGAGGAAGACTTTCAATTTTACTTTTGTTAGTGGTCCTTTAGAAAGGATTTTTTCATTTATTCTATTCATTTCATTCATTTTTATTTTAATTCATTCATTCATTTTGCCATAATTCTTAACTATATATATACATATATATATATATATATATATATATATATATATATATATATATATATTACGTCTGCACATCATCACTTGTTATGTATAAGTTACATACGGATTTATTTAAACTTCATGATTAAAAAAAAGAAAGACAAAGTCAGATTCGATACGTTTTAGTCTCAATACATAGTGTTAATTTTATGGAATTAAAAAATTGAAGCTAATTGTTAGATACACTTAATATATTGCAGCAGCTTTTCAGCAAATGAGAACATGTCGGAGACCGTTGTCTGAAACATTTGGCAAAGATGCCATAGAAAGAGATTGCTTATAAAAAGTAATTTATTAACCAGATTTGCCTGATAACCTTTGCATTAAAAATCATAAAACGTGCAGGTTGTGATAAGGTTTCACTTACTTTAGTGTATACCCACTTCTTCCCTTTGCGTGACGCGCGCCACACTTCGGAGACGGGCGTATGTATAACGTTACTACGTTATTAAGATACAGAGAAATGTGCTAGTAGCATTTGACGAATAAAAGCAGGGGCTGCTGTGTGAACAATAATGATGATGGTGGTGATAGTCATTGTGATTTAAGTAGTGTTAAGTTAGGAACTCAGAGGTTGAAACCAAAATACACCTTAGGCATACATAAAACGAGTATTGATTTTTACCCGCTGGCCATGAAATATCACTCTTTTTCCGGAGAATTATTGATTCTGTTCAAAGGCAGTGACCTGTTGAAACAATATGGATTACAACAGGGGCACCTTTTCCTTGAGGGTTCACCGCCGGATTGAGATATATGCAGTGCAAAGCATTTGATCTTATACTGGGGGAGGGAATAGCGGACGAACCAGATGTACGGATATGCCCAGGATAAAATCTGAAGTGATAGGATTAAGAAATATTAAAGAAGCTGATAGAAAAGCAAACAAGGCTCTTGGAATTAGAAGTATTGTTAAATATGTCTGGTGGGAACCATCATGTATAATATTTCCCTTTACGTGTTGTTCATTATTATCTTATCAGAAAGGATTTCAGGGCCTTTTCCACGAATAGACTGTTATCCTGTTAAGTTCGCACCGACGAATCATCTTCATTGACTTACAAAACCCGAATCAATTCAAGATTCGTTGAAGATAATCGAATTCTGAGAAAAATAGAAATCAAGATTTGCATACTGGAGAGCAAAATATGTTTGAGGCATTTTCCAGTTTATGCTGAACTAAATTAAAATATGGGTTATTTGGATTTTTTCATCAACTTTATTGTTATTTACACAACATTTCGGTCGATGGACACTCTGACCTTCTTCAGGTGTTTCGTGTTTCATGTTTCGTTTCTTGTTTCGTAATCGGGAGCCTTCATGGAACTGAACCATTTATTCAATCCACCGGGGTAGATTGTTCTCATTCCATAAAACATGTACAAGTGTTAAGCTATGTTAAGTATTCTATCTTATTTTTTTTCCTGTAGTCAGTATTAAACATTCAACATACAGATGATTATCACTTTGAACTGTATTAACACATCCCTTATATCCGTTGAGACATGCGTCCGTTTAAAGAATGCACGACAAGAATATTCGACAAGAAACACCTGAAGAATACCGGAGGGTACATGGGCAGAAAAATTGCGTATATGACAATAAAGATGAGGATAACAGCCCGAAGCATCAAAATAATACAAATTATTAAGCTACAGATCTCACACTAAAAAAGCAAGAAGCATACAATATGCCATACAGACTCTTACAGATGCAGATTATGCGGATGACATTGGGGCAGATATTTAGGATTTTCGCAAGTAGAGGAATGTGAATACACATAATTGTTTGCACCTGGACCTTAATTGATTCAAAATAATGCAAATGTCTCTATTATAGTAGATAGTGCGATATTAATAAAATCGTAGTGCGATAAAATTGTTATCAGATAATGATAGAAATGATAGACCGATCCCAAATCGAATTCACAAGTAAATAACTTCAATTACACATTTTTAAAACATATAACTCTATTAGAAACATGAACCTGTGCATAACTTATATAATGGAAAAAATTAAACAATAAAAGATTTTAGCTAAAGATCAATGAATGAAATTACGTATTATGAAAATTGATATACTATATATATAATTATTAATACACACTAGATATTTTCGTCAACAATATCAACTCAAAATGTTAAATCAAATGACAATTACAGAAACCATTTATTCATTGTGAGAAAACCTGAATAGAACTTTAGGTGTCTTCATTTTTTCCTTGGATTTTTAATTATTTTAATATTTTTACAAATATTTTCAGAACATATCCAAATAGAAAAAAAAAGAGCTAATTCTAACAACTGCTTGTCACATTTTACTATTCTTTCAATGTTTTACTTTTCTTGAAATTCATAGGTACATTTTGCCGCCTTTTTTAGCGTCATTATTTATAACTAAAAGAATAAAGAGAAATATCATAATCCTAGCAGTATTTTTATATGTATGCCGACCGAATTAAATTTTTATTTTTTAAAACAAAATGAAGAGTTTAATTGTGCATTAAAAGTATTAAATTATGTTCACTCTCATGTCGACGGTGCTTGGAAAATTCTGAATGTATCCGAAGGACGTTTTGCAAAATACAGATCTAAGATACTGTCGGATACCACATCAGTGATATTCTTTAGTTCACTGGGAGTTTCGGGTCTTTTCTGCATCATATCCCCTCGCTAAAGTGACCCGGTCGAGCTTGATCACGTCTCAGTCTGCATCCAACAAAGTTTTTTGTCAGCACTTTCTGCGTCACTCTCAGCTAACAAATCGCTTCGGGTTTCGTACTTTATATATGTGTCAGATTATTATCTTACCAATGAGCAATCATTTCCGGTCTTCCACGTAGGTAACTCGCCCTATACATTTGTAGGATAGGGTATCATTTCGCCCTATTTGGCATAGGCGAATACTTTATGTCATTTAACGTCATTTTCGTATGTTTTTAATTTTGATTTTATCCATACGCTATTTGTTTTCTACTACAAGCATTTGAGGCTGTTTCTGTCTTTTCTGTTCTTTTGCGTATGGCATTTGTTTTCTTTTTTTATTTCTATATAGACCAATATTCGTTAAGCGTTTACTCAGAAAGCGGAAAATAAAACCTCTGCATCCCACTTCTACCGGCTCACAGCGTGCTCAGCAGCCAACATCCCAGCATTCTAATTCTAGGTGTGGTATTTTGATTATTTCCTCTAATAGGATTCTGCAATATAATCCACCTGGAGCACCGGCCCGAAGACAAATTTTGCAGCCATGGTTCCCTGGATATCATGGGTCGTTGCCTATTAGTCCATTTTCTTAGGGATATCATTCTCCAGCACTTTCGCGATCTCCTGGGGGCATGATCTACTGTTTTTCTTAGAAATTCAACTAGATCTAGTAGGATTTGCATTACTTCTTAGTCCACGCAGACCTAGAGTAGCAGTATCTGTCAGGATATAATCTATGGGTCAAATTGATATGTTTCAAAATATTCGTATTTGATATAACTGTGTAAAAATCCTCTTAAAACAGGTTAAAAAAATATAAATAAAACATGCAGTGAACGCGATTTCGTAAACATAAAGCATAAAATAACTCTACGCGAGTTGACATGCCGTTAAAATCAATGGTTCATGAGATCAAATAGGTATTTACCCAAACGGTAGGGTGTTACAAAAGGTCCTAAGTATAAGGAATCCAGCAAAACTCAAACTCGCTATTCTTTAGTAATGTGTGAGATTAACTTGCTAACTACTCCACCAAGATGGGACGCAATCTCATAAATCAAAGTATACGTGAGTTTACACAAATCCCAATTATGTAATAGAAATAATTACTTGTGAACATATAATTATTATTATTAGATAGGAATACACACAATGAATGTTATTCCCAAAGTGCTAGACATAATATTACCCAAGACGGTTTTAGATATCTTTAAAATCAATCAATCAACCAATTAATCAATTATTTACGCTTAAACAAGCAGATTTGACACTTGATTGTGGACTAATTCTTTTCTAATTATAGTATAATGTTGATATTTATTCCACCCGTTTACCACGTATAGAATGATGGAAGTTCATAAGTATGAGGTGACCAGCGAGATTTGGTCTGTTCTGGTTTGGTTTAGGTTTGTTTCACGGCATATCTGTCTTGAGTGTTATTCAATGCCAAATCTTTATATATATATATATATAGTCATCCACAGACACGTGTTACGACTTATCAAGTCTCTTCAGTGAGGCTACCTACAGCCGGAACTGAAATCCGATTTGTTCAGTGTCAGTCAGACACCCTAACCGCTAGGCTATATGGTCACCCACAGTGTGCGAAGGGATTTTAACTGTTTTAATACACACATTTCTATGTATGTAAACATAGAGTGCTCCATCCCTATGATTTGTAGGGAATTGTTTGTAGGTAAATATTTTGTTCTTAAACTGTGCTAGACAAAATTTGGTACTCAGTTTCCATTCAGGTTCGAACTCGTTATTC
>JALAJA010000267.1:17500-25000 GCA_023376005.1 Doryteuthis pealeii | reverse complement strand
ATTCTGTATAGATACAGATGTCCAAGGAACTAAGTTTAGAAAAATGTATATATTCTCAATATATATATATATATATATATATTATATATATATATATATTATATATATATATACACACACACATTCATTATATATATATATATTATTATATATATATATATACACACACATTCATTATATTATATATATATATATATATATATATATATATATATATATATATACCTTTCCTTTTAGAAGTCCGTCGCAGATGAGGATGACGTCACTCCATGTTGTGTACCCTCTGATGGTTAATTACTCACCGCATGCAGCCTTCACTATATATATATATATATAATATATATATATATATATATATATATATATATGTGTGTGTGTGTGGTGTATGTGTGTGTGTGTGTTGTGTGTGCGTGACTGTGTGTGTGTGTAGAAATGTATACAAACAAGATGTTAAACTGGATGGAAATTTATCATTAGTGGGAATGTCGATGCACAACCGTTCGGTTTATATACAAAACCTTCTTCCGTAAGGTATGAAACAAGTAAAGCAAAAATATTTGTGTTCTTCAAAACGGGATGGTTACTTTTGAATGAGTTGAGTTTGTATATCGGTTTCTTATCCAGTGGCAAATTTCCAAACGAAGCCGAGCGCTTCTGTCTCTGAGTCGTTGGGGTTTGTTTTGGAGATGTTGATGACAAAATCACGTCGAATTTTCCCCACCTGCTTTTACTGATTAAGGAGAGTAATTTTAAGTTTCAGTCCGGAGATCTGGTCGTGGTTTATGTAGGATATCTATGTTCTGATTTTCTCTGATCAGTTGTGTGACATGCGGTTGTTTTAACGTAGGGTAAGTCCAAGTACTCCAACTTGCTCAAAAGTTTGCTTTTCAAAACATTTTAGCTTCCGAAGTATCGTGAGTAAAATGGGGAAATCAATCAGACAGAATGTGAGAAAAAAATTGAAAGAAACAACATTGTTAGGTGGATGATATATATTGTAAGAGCAGACGTTATAATTTTTTGTTTGTTTAGCAAAACCATCGTCAGAATATTCATTATTATATATATATATATAATATATATATTATATATATATTATATAATATACATGTGTGTGTGTGTGTGTGTGTTGTGTGTGTGTGTGTGTGTAAGAAACGGATATGTTAAAAAAATATTCTTTATGGTAATGGCGACGCTATAACGTTTCGGTTTTTGCAACCTTCTTCACGTGGTGAGATCTTGTGTGGGAGGCCTTACGTTCCTGCTTTTCGGGTGATGAGTGTTGCTCTTCATTCATTATATATTATTATTATTATTATTATTATTATTATTATTATTATTATTATTACAACAATAACAACAACTACTACAATAGTAGTTAAGAATATTTGCAGTATATAATTGACTGTAAACTAGCAAAACGGTATATCATAAGGATATTTTATTAGACAATACGCTTGAAATACTCTATCTTCGAGAATACAGCCATTTACGGTTCAATTTGCAGCTCAATTTATTAGGGGTGTCATTTTTTAATCATTCACATTTCGATATAGTTAAGGTAGCTACTGAACACTAATAAGTATTTTTCACTCTATCCATAATGGACGCATCAATATCATGATGGATCGCTGTTACAGCAGGTTCACACGTTTTCTAGTATTTACATTTACAAATAGAATTACCGAAGGGGATGAAATGAATCATCAGAACCGGTTACGTGTGAGAATGTTTTCGTGAAAACGTTTTTGTGAATAATGTGTACTTTTACATTTTCACACGGTGTTGTCCAGCCACAGGTTATTGTCGAGAATGTTTTATGTTAACGTCTCTCTATGATTATTGAGTTCCGGTCAGTACGTCTTAAGATTTAAAGTGTATTGTTTTGTATGGCTATGTAGGAATTACTTTACTTTCAGGCTTTAATGGTTGGTCGTGACCGTGTTTAAAAGATCTTTTGCTTCCCTGCACATTTTTCTTACGCGCTTGGTTCGATGCATTCTACATAACTTAACAGATGAATGGAGCAGATGTTTGAATGTGCTAGCAATCTGACTAGAATGACTCATCTGTGTAGTCCTGTCAATAACGTGATTTGTTACTCCTCACATTTCTGCTACTTGCGAAAAAGGAATTTTAGCGCTTTGTCTGAGCTAGATTTTTATTTGGTTTCCATAGTGATGGTTTACAGATTGTTCGGTCTCCTTTCCATACAACAATATAATGTTGTCGTCTCATCTGGGTCTAATGTTTTGCAAGTTTGTCTCTCCTACTGAATAACGAGTTCGAACCTGAATGGAAACTGAGTACCAAATTTTGTCTAGCACAGTTTAAGAACAAAATATTTACCTACAAACAATTCCCCTACAAATCATAGGGATGGAGCACTCTATGTTTACATACATAGAAATGTGTGTATTAAAACAGTTAAAATCCCCTTCGCACACTGTGGGTGACCATATAGCCTAGCGGTTAGGGTGTCTGACTGACACTGAACAAATCGGATTTCAGTTCCGGCTGTAGGTAGCCTCACTGAAGAGACTTGATAAGTCGTAACACGTGTCTGTGGATGACTATATATATATATATATAAAGATTTGGCATTGAATAACACTCAAGACAGATATGCCGTGAAACAAACCTAAACCAAACCAGAACAGACCAAATCTCGCTGGTCACCTCATACTTATGAACTTCCATCATTCTATACGTGGTAAACGGTGGAATAAATATCAACATTATACTATAATTAGAAAAGAATTAGTCCACAATCAAGTGTCAAATCTGCTTGTTTAAGCGTAAATAATTGATTAATTGGTTGATTGATTGATTTTAAAGATATCTAAAACCGTCTTGGGTAATATTATGTCTAGCACTTTGGGAATAACATTCATTGTGTGTATTCCTATCTAATAATAATAATTATATGTTCACAAGTAATTATTTCTATTACATAATTGGGATTTGTGTAAACTCACGTATACTTTGATTTATGAGATTGCGTCCCCATCTTGGTGGAGTAGTTAGCAAGTTAATCTCACACATTACTAAAGAATAGCGAGTTTGAGTTTTGCTGGATTCCTTATACTTAGGACCTTTTGTAACACCCTACCGTTTGGGTAAATACCTATTTGATCTCATGAACCATTGATTTTAACGGCATGTCAACTCGCGTAGAGTTATTTTATGCTTTATGTTTACGAAATCGCGTTCACTGCATGTTATTATTTATATTTTTTAACCTGTTTTAAGAGGATTTTTACACAGTTATATCAAATACGAATATTTTGAAACATATCAATTTGACCCATAGATTATATCCTGACAGATACTGCTACTCTAGGTCTGCGTGGACTAAGAAGTAATGCAAATCCTACTAGATCTAGTTGAATTTCTAAGAAAAACAGTAGATCATGCCCCCAGGAGATCGCGAAAGTGCTGGAGAATGATATCCCTAAGAAAATGGACTAATAGGCAACGACCCATGATATCCAGGGAACCATGGCTGCAAAATTTGTCTTCGGGCCGGTGCTCCAGGTGGATTATATTGCAGAATCCTATTAGAGGAAATAATCAAACCACACCCTAGAATTAGAATGCTGGGATGTTGGCTGCTGAGCACGCTGTGAGCCGGTAGAAGTGGGATGCAGAGGTTTTATTTTCCGCTTTCTGAGTAAACGCTTAACGAATATTGGTCTATATAGAAATAAAAAGAAAACAAATGCCATACGCAAAAGAACAGAAAAGACAGAAACAGCCTCAAATGCTTGTAGTAGAAAACAAATAGCGTATGGATAAATCAAAATTAAAAACATACGAAAATGACGTTAAATGACATAAAGTATTCGCCTATGCCAAATAGGGCGAAAATGATACCCTATCCTACAAATGTATAGGGCGAGTTACCTACGTGGAAGACCGGAAATGATTGCTCATTGGTAAGATAATAATCTGACCACATATATAAAGTACGAAACCCGAAGCGATTTGTTAGCTGAGAGTGACGCAGAAAGTGCTGACAAAAAACTTTGTTGGATGCAGACTGAGACGTGATCAAGCTCGACCGGGTCACTTTAGCGAGGGGATATGATGCAGAAAAGACCCGAAACTCCCAGTGAACTAAAGAATATCACTGATGTGGTATCCGACAGTATCTTAGATCTGTATTTTGCAAAACGTCCTTCGGATACATTCAGAATTTTCCAAGCACCGTCGACATGAGAGTGAACATAATTTAATACTTTTAATGCACAATTAAACTCTTCATTTTGTTTTAAAAAATAAAAATTTAATTCGGTCGGCATACATATAAAAATACTGCTAGGATTATGATATTTCTCTTTATTCTTTTAGTTATAAATAATGACGCTAAAAAAGGCGGCAAAATGTACCTATGAATTTCAAGAAAAGTAAAACATTGAAAGAATAGTAAAATGTGACAAGCAGTTGTTAGAATTAGCTCTATTTTTTTCTATTTGGATATGTTCTGAAAATATTTGTAAAAATATTAAAATAATTAAAAATCCAAGGAAAAAATGAAGACACCTAAAGTTCTATTCAGGTTTTCTCACAATGAATAAATGGTTTCTGTAATTGTCATTTGATTTAACATTTTGAGTTGATATTGTTGACGAAAATATCTAGTGTGTATTAATAATTATATATATAGTATATCAATTTTCATAATACGTAATTTCATTCATTGATCTTTAGCTAAAATCTTTTATTGTTTAATTTTTTCCATTATATAAAGTTATGCACAGGTTCATGTTTCTAATAGAGTTATATGTTTTAAAAATGTGTAATTGAAGTTATTTACTTGTGAATTCGATTTGGGATCGGTCTATCATTTCTATCATTATCTGATAACAATTTTATCGCACTACGATTTTATTAATATCGCACTATCTACTATAATAGAGACATTTGCATTATTTTGAATCAATTAAGGTCCAGGTGCAAACAATTATGTGTATTCACATTCCTCTACTTGCGAAAATCCTAAATATCTGCCCCAATGTCATCCGCATAATCTGCATCTGTAAGAGTCTGTATGGCATATTGTATGCTTCTTGCTTTTTTAGTGTGAGATCTGTAGCTTAATAATTTGTATTATTTTGATGCTTCGGGCTGTTATCCTCATCTTTATTGTCATATACGCAATTTTTCTGCCCATGTACCCTCCGGTATTCTTCAGGTGTTTCTTGTCGAATATTCTTGTCGTGCATTCTTTAAACGGACGCATGTCTCAACGGATATAAGGGATGTGTTAATACAGTTCAAAGTGATAATCATCTGTATGTTGAATGTTTAATACTGACTACAGGAAAAAAAAAAGATAGAATACTTAACATAGCTTAACACTTGTACATGTTTTATGGAATGAGAACAATCTACCCCGGTGGATTGAATAAATGGTTCAGTTCCATGAAGGCTCCCGATTACGAAACAAGAAACGAAACATGAAACACGAAACACCTGAAGAAGGTCAGAGTGTCCATCGACCGAAATGTTGTGTAAATAACAATAAAGTTGATGAAAAAATCCAAATAACCCATATTTTAATTTAGTTCAGCATAAACTGGAAAATGCCTCAAACATATTTTGCTCTCCAGTATGCAAATCTTGATTTCTATTTTTCTCAGAATTCGATTATCTTCAACGAATCTTGAATTGATTCGGGTTTTGTAAGTCAATGAAGATGATTCGTCGGTGCGAACTTAACAGGATAACAGTCTATTCGTGGAAAAGGCCCTGAAATCCTTTCTGATAAGATAATAATGAACAACACGTAAAGGGAAATATTATACATGATGGTTCCCACCAGACATATTTAACAATACTTCTAATTCCAAGAGCCTTGTTTGCTTTTCTATCAGCTTCTTTAATATTTCTTAATCCTATCACTTCAGATTTTATCCTGGGCATATCCGTACATCTGGTTCGTCCGCTATTCCCTCCCCCAGTATAAGATCAAATGCTTTGCACTGCATATATCTCAATCCGGCGGTGAACCCTCAAGGAAAAGGTGCCCCTGTTGTAATCCATATTGTTTCAACAGGTCACTGCCTTTGAACAGAATCAATAATTCTCCGGAAAAAGAGTGATATTTCATGGCCAGCGGGTAAAAATCAATACTCGTTTTATGTATGCCTAAGGTGTATTTTGGTTTCAACCTCTGAGTTCCTAACTTAACACTACTTAAATCACAATGACTATCACCACCATCATCATTATTGTTCACACAGCAGCCCCTGCTTTTATTCGTCAAATGCTACTAGCACATTTCTCTGTATCTTAATAACGTAGTAACGTTATACATACGCCCGTCTCCGAAGTGTGGCGCGCGTCACGCAAAGGGAAGAAGTGGGTATACACTAAAGTAAGTGAAACCTTATCACAACCTGCACGTTTTATGATTTTTAATGCAAAGGTTATCAGGCAAATCTGGTTAATAAATTACTTTTTATAAGCAATCTCTTTCTATGGCATCTTTGCCAAATGTTTCAGACAACGGTCTCCGACATGTTCTCATTTGCTGAAAAGCTGCTGCAATATATTAAGTGTATCTAACAATTAGCTTCAATTTTTTAATTCCATAAAATTAACACTATGTATTGAGACTAAAACGTATCGAATCTGACTTTGTCTTTCTTTTTTTAATCATGAAGTTTAAATAAATCCGTATGTAACTTATACATAACAAGTGATGATGTGCAGACGTAATATATATATTATATATATATATATATATATATATATATATATATATATATATAGTAAAGAATTATGGCAAAAAATGAATGAATTAAATAAAAATGAATGAAATGAATAGAATAAATGAAAAAATCCTTTCTAAAGGACCACTAACAAAAGTAAAATTGAAAGTCTTCCTCATCTATTATTGGACTCTTTTGAAGCAGCAAATTAATACAATTATTATATAAGCTCTTGGAGAATATATATATATATATATATATATATATATATATATAATATATATATATATATATATATATATATATATATATATATATATATATACCAAAGCATCCGCACGAGCAGTATACAATGTGAAAACGTTCTGCCGAGTTCAATTCCTACGACGATAACCATTACATCATAAGCATCCACTCTCTCTCTCTCTCTCTCTCTCTCTCTCTCTCTCTCTCTATATATATATATATATATATATATATATATATATATATATGAGGGTGGCATTTTGTTTAGGGCAGGTATAATTACAAACACAGGAACATGTATCATATATCAAAATGAAGCTGGTCCTCTGTGGATCACATCCCTACTTCTCCTCATGTATCACTGTCCCGTAAAATTCTGTTAAATGTTCTTTGAGTCATTTTTTCAGGTTTCACGTACTTGTCACTCTTTTATGGGACCTTATTAAGAGATGATAAGTTTGAATAAATCTGGTGAGGATGTTGTAAGTTCGTCCAGCCGAATGAGGAGATGTTCTGCCTTGTACTGATGCATGTG
>JALAJA010000267.1:0-10000 GCA_023376005.1 Doryteuthis pealeii | reverse complement strand
TTATTAATCATTACAACCAAACTCGGCAAATAACGGCCGCCACATAGAACATCGTACAGCTGTTTCAAATTTATTAAGTCTAATCAGCGATGTATCCTTAATAAAGTTGAAACAGCTGATGAGACTTAATAAAGTTGAAAAAGCTGTACGATGTTCTATGTGGCGCCCTTTATTTGCTGAGTTCGCTTCTCATGATTATTTTCAATAATTATCGAATTTTATACAATATACGCATTGTAATTGCCTTCAAGCAAAAATATAAATAATAATATACTTTACACAACAATGCTTCTAATGCAAATTATCAAATCTCATCATATATATATATATATATATTATATATATATATATATATATTATATATATAGCTCAGTCGGTAGAGCGTTCGACTAGAAACCACAAGGTTCCTAGTTCGATACCCGCCCTCGCCAACTCAGCGTATGAGAAGCACAGGGATCTGTGCGGTAAAATAAGGAGCTGGTGGTAGGTGTAGCGCTCCACCTCAGACGCTAAAAATAATCTCCTTGGTCTAGCGCTAGTGAAAAGGGGATAGACTCCCTCGCTGCATGGCTGATACCGACATCAGGCCGCCCCGACGACTTTACTTACTTACTTATATATACATATACCGTAACCAGCATAAGATTGCCACAGTTTATTAAAAATTCATATCGTCATTTTTATTATTTGATTTATTCGGACAATTGTCCTCATCTTTATTGTTATGTACACAATATTTCGACAGATGTGCCCCCCCGCCCTCCTTCATGTGTTTCATGTCCATCTTGAGAACTTTCTTGAACTCGGGAACCTTCTCTTCGAACTCAGAGTCATTCTTGTCAAACTCGTGAAATATTCAGAGAAATAGTATCATAATGTTCATGTTTTTCAGTTTTACATTAACTTTCAGAAATTATAAGACACTCAAGTGAATGGACGAATTAGAATTATTGAATGTTGCGATTAAACGGAGGGATCTAATATTATATCCATGCAATGGAAATCCTAACACACCAATTTTTAAAAATGTTGTTTACCTAGTTGTATCAGTGAATGCAGCACAGCATTGTCATTGAAAATCTGTCGGTGTCCTCTGGTCGTTGACCAATTCAGTTTGGAATTTTCAATGTAAGAATACAGCAGATTTGAAAAATATGCATCTCACCATTATTTAATTGTTCCAACAACTACATCAACTTGATTAGAAACTAATTCTGGCGTAGGCATTAATTTTTCAACTGAGGTTGTGTGAAAATGGTGATTTTCTACACATGATCCTAATGAGTGATGAGACCCAGTTTAGCTTATAAAATAAGCATTATACCTACATGTTTGTCAACCAACCCCCCGTTTGAATAGGATGTGGCACAAGGTCAATTTCTTAAGCGGAGCTTAAAACTGGTTTGAATTCATAATGTCCCTTTTCTTACACTGCTTGCCTAACAAAGGTTAATAGCCCAGTCTTCCTTACTATTTACTCATAGCTGATGGGAGAATAGTTAGATTCATACCTTTCCCAATGTTATTTTCCTGACCTCCCATATGGCCGGATTGACACAAATACTTCGTAACATGGTGAGCCATGCACAAACCGCAATTCAGACAGTGGCCAGTGTGTGATCCCTTCGATATTCCCCTTTTGGGGTTGCCACAGTCACACCGGGCAATAAAGACGGTCCTGTCTATTTTAGACGAGGGTGTAGATGTTGCCTGATGGGGGATAGCCTCCTGCGATCATGCAATTTATTATATCTCATTGGTTCAGCAGTCGAAGCTACGTGACACAGGACAATCTGTTTCCCTGGGTTAATAGCGCTATGCGAAATGAAAAAAAAATCGTCAAAATCTTTATTCATGTCACCGTGTCCATTTCCTACGACGTTAACCATTATACCACACACGTCCGTGAATAACAGTATGAACATTTTTGGTTTAAAAAATCCCCCAAGATGGATAAAAACAGGATTAAGTGTACACTGAGTTATTGAATTCTTGCCAGCAAAGTCATTGATCCTTTAATTCAAAGACCGAAGAGATAAAATATTTTTCTTAAGGATTCATCAGATGGACAAGAGAAGCGATAACCCACCTCCTCACAAGGATACCAGACAACCTGCGAACTTTATTTGAGTTTTAAGTTTGTTTTTATTGTGATTTTATTTTCCTTTTCAAATTATATTTGTATTCTGGTCAATACAATTTAGATTGGAAGTTGAAACAACTTCCAATCTAAATTGTATTGACCGCTGTAAGCCAACCTCAGATATTATTAATCACCTGTGTAACTATCATATAACCTATCCCTATCTCACTTCCTGCCAATTATCTAGCCCTGCTCTACTACCCTCCCAACCTGAAACATACTCCCAAGTTTGAACATTAAAACTCCTGACCCGCTGGAAAATTCTTTAGTAATAACCATGTTTTTTCCAATGTCTGATGATGCTGCATTCATGCAGTTGAAATGCAATGAAGCAAATTTAATTTTTTTGTCCTTCACTATATTCACTATATTGCTCTGCTCGACCACATACTGGTACTAGGCACATCGAGCTCTCAACACGGTTAACCTGCTTGAATAGGTTTGAACTTCACATGGAATGATCCTCATTACTAAACACACACACACGCACGCACACACTCACACACACACACACACACACACACACACACACGCTCATATATACATATTTGAATGTGTGTGTGTGTGTTTGTGTGTTTGTGTGTGAGGTTTTTGTGTGTGTGTGTGTGAATGTTGTGGTGCTGGTAATTTCAATAAAATAATGTCAAATTCATGACTGGTGGTTGTGTGTTAGTGAGTGTACAATTGAAATATTACTGATATGAATACCATATCAAACTGATAAAAATCGTGCGGATAAATAGGTGCGAGTAACTATTGAATGTTTGTGAATAATAAAAAATCACATATAATGTTCACATAGGAAATTCAGATAAGTTAGCGTTTAAACATATAATGGCTAAACAAACATCATGACATGAAATCGAATCGTACAAAGAATAATGAAACTACGACTAAATTTCATTTTTAAAATTTCACGATTAATTTCATATCAACTTTCATGGGTAATTTACTGCCTTTCCGTCCTTGCAGAATAACAAAGGGGCAATATTTAACCGATGTCTGGTTGGTGAGGCTGTTCATAACATTCTCAAGAGTATTAGTTCAAAAGTGAAACTAATTTCGTGACTGAAGTTCGAACTCGCTTACACGATGTCGTAGCAAATACGTTAGCAAATACACCACGGACACTTTACAAATTTGAAGTGAATCTTCTGTTGAACTTTTACAGAGAGATAACAAAAATACCGTTATACATACCTCAATAACTTATTCTTTATTTACAGTTAACACTGTTTAATCTAAGATAGTAGAACATGAATCAACCTGTCACATCAAATATAGAAAAAACACATGAAACAGAAAGAAATGAGTATCTAGATATTTTGGACTGTTGTCCTCCTCATATTTACTATATATACACACCGTTCTCTGACACATGACACAACAATCATCTGCAGTTTTGGGTTCAATCCTGACTATAGGCAAAAATACAAGCATACTTAACATAGCTTAACATTTATACCCGGTCCTGGTTAACGAATGACACTATATTGCCCCAGTGGATTAAATAAAAGTTTCAGTTCGAAGTTACGTGAAGGCTCCCGATTGCGCCAAAGATTCCCGAGTTCCACAAGAAGATACACAAGAATATGTGAAGAAAGTCAGAGGCCATATCAGTCGAAACGTTGACTATATAAACAATAAAGATGAGGAGATCAGTTCGAAAAATCTGAATCATACAAATTATCAAGCCTTAACCGAAAATAATTTAAGAAAATATACAGAAATTAGAAAAGAAAAAAGTTGACACTAGATGAAATTTTTTTCATCTACAGTGAATTTCCGTATATCATTTTTACTTTCCCTTCCCTGTTTTACAAAAAAGATGAATCATTTAATACGATGTGTGTGTGTGTGTTGAGAGTGTGTTATCAATGATTTATATAATGCGATTTAATATTATTACTACTAATATTTATATATATTACCTTTTGATCTATTACTCAAGGGAGAAGCCTTCATAACGTTATGGAAATGACCATCAGTCAATTCAGTCGCTCAATAAAAAAAAAAACCTCTTACTTCTCTCCCTTCTGCTTAAATCAATACCAGTGCTCATTTTTACAAGAATACAATAATAGAATGAGTTAACTTCTATCCGAAGGCAAAGCAGAATCCCTATTCGAGACTCAACCAGATTCATGAGAATAGTTCAAAGAACATTGTATATTTCTTTTATTTTCCTTCGATTACATATTTTCCATTCTCTTTTACGGTTTCTTGTCTTATAAGTATCGCCAGATTTTTTTATTCAATGCTCATAACAAGGATGATACGACCATTTAGATATTTCAAAAAGGGTTAGATATTCACTGTTATATAAAAGCTAGAACACAAAAATTAGATGGATGGAGTATATTCAATCTTTTATCTATGTAAAGTTGAGGAATAGCCTATTCTGGTGTTAGCCGGACAGAATCAGATTATATTCCTTTTCAATTGCGCTAGAACAGGGAGATTGCTTTTGTGTCTTATGTGAACACATAGATCCAAGCTATGCTAATAATGCACGAGTTGGCGAGGGTCGATATCGACCCCGAAACCTTGTGGCTCATAGACGGATGTCTTACGACAGAAGTAAACGAAATTGATCCAAATAATCGTAAAGTTTAATCAGTACACTGGAATTAAATTTTATTCAAAAACTATCCATATCTATTGCATAAATCAACTCAGTTAATCGGAAATCATTAAAATGTTTGATTTAAATTATTTATTATTATCAATACTAATCAAGCATGATTGCATTTCAATAAATACCAACTATTCTCCCTTCATCTATTGTTAATAGTTGGACAGACTGTGCCCTTTAAACCTGCTATGCAAACAGTCTAAGAAAATAAAACCTTAAATTCTAATCTGTTAAACTGCTTAGAAATAACCTTGTGCCTCATCCTTTTCGTGCAGAGGCCTTGGATATACACGAAACCATGTCTGTCTTATCAAAAGAATATAATTACATATGACTAATTTCATATGTGTGAATCTGGTTAAAATATTTATAATATTTTGGTTTTATTTTTTTGTTTATTTGTTTTGTATATGGTATATATTTGGATTAATGAAGCAAATACTAATTAACAGTTTAAAAATTGCATACAGGAATAAATATTACTGCGATTGTTATGCATTTCTTAAAATTCATATATCTTTTTGTAACAATGTGTATGTAACAAAAAAAATATTTGTAAATTTTGTTCATGACCTTCGGCTCTCAAACATCTGATATTTATTATTTGTGGTTCGTAAATTAAGAATCCATACGGAAGTAGTGTTTTGAAATATCAATCGACAGGATAAACTGAGGCGCTTAGATTAGTGATTTGATATGGGGACAGTTTACGTTGAAGAATAAATGAATTTTGCGACGGCTATATTCATCTACCTATGTATCAGTCATGAGATATTTCTGTGTTCAAAGGGGAGACGAATATCATTTCAAAGACAGTTGCAACGGACACAATAAAGAAATAACAATTGGCGGAAGCCCAACGGAAACAGATCGGAAAACAAACTCAGCCCTTGCCAAAACAACTACCCAGTGCCTAACAATCCTGCCTATTTTTTAATATTAGAGAGAGCTTGCCGGTCACCAATGATCGGTTGCGGCGCGATAGTTTTATCGTGCGACGGCTGGGATAATGTTCACCCGTAACTGGCGTGCCTGCAGCGACGACCCATCATCGTTTCAGTTGCCACATTGGTGAAACTCGCTTCCGAATGTCTGAAATCCTGTGACACACACTGCCGAGCCATCTTCCAATGAAGAAGCCAGCCTTCAATGTAAGCGCCATATTGACTTTCTTAACACCATGTCCAATCCCCGACAATGATGTGTTGACTTTCACGCCTTGTAACCAGCTAAGCACGCGACTTGACCACGTTTCCATAACTCCGTAAATCCCCACTGAGAGTTCATATCCATTTGGTAACAACCAACGTGTTGCCGGATTTTTCTGATTCATTCTCAGAGATCTCTAGCATTTAATCATACGAACTAGACGTCACTTGTCCTTTTCTGCGTCATTTACAATGTAGTTAGGGCTCTGAGCACCACACACTGGAAAGTTCCACGTCAATCTCTGCTCAGGATATGTTATTCCGCTGTGAAAATTTGGACATTCGTGGAGCTCGCTTCCACGTCTCATTGAAGGGTCGCCGTACTCCTAATGAATATGAATTCTTGTCATTAACCTGAACATATGAAGGTGTGTTTTTATGCGGACCGTGGAACACCAAAAGTACCCGAGATTGCCGGCAATTCTTTCCTGCAGCAGACACGCTTCGGCGTTCATTGATTTTTCTTGTAGCTCCCATATTACCAGATTCTAAGTAGTGACCCAAATTCTTACCATTAGGAACATAAATTATACTTATAGCACACATATCTCACAAATATTGCCTACAGCATGAAAATCTTTTATTAAGTGTATATTATTTCATTAAACGGTTTGTTTTTATTCATTTTTAATAGTTTGTCAATTGATTATTAGCGACTCTTTGTTACTGAAGAGCATCTTCACACATGATTGATTGCAATGTTCACATATATGACAGTGTTGTATTTTAGTTAGAAACTAAAATAGATTTTAAAAATCAACCGCCGAAATCAGTGTGTGTGGACCATCCTTTGTGAGTTAGATATAGATTTTTTTTAGTAGATAAAGAAAAGCAGGTGAATCTGACTGAAGAAGGTGTTGATTAAAGTAGCGCCGGGAGCAAAGGATGCGGGACCAAGGTGTGGGAATTCCGATTTAAACAGGCATTTGAGTTCAGAGTTCATTAATCAGTCTACCAGCATTTCTGGGCACCACCTCGTGAAGTCATTACTGCCGCCTGGAGAGTGGACTTCTGCCCCACGAGGCTATGCATCGAAATGCATGTGTGAGAATGTTATCATCTACCGTGTTGTGAATCGGCACGGAAAACCTCAACCGTGCAGGACGATTCGACCCAGAGAAAGAGACAGGGACATTGAGTGATTGCCGAGCCAAGAAGGTAAACCAGTAACCACATTACAGATGCAGTGCCCAGTGCATACAAACTCCTGGAGTATACTGGACTATGTAAACAGAGAGCCAGAACTCAAACATCCATAATTTTAGAATCACTGCACAGAACACCAAATAATAAAATTCAAATTTCGATTGAACTACAACAAGGAAAGGAAAAACAAATAATGCATTCACTCTTTCCTTTTTAATTTTCATGTAATTTAATTTGTTAATTGTATTCTTTAATTCTTTTCTTGTTCTTGTATAAAAGGTTCATCACCCTGAATGCACACATTAACTGATGAACATTTTTTGAAATAATCATAATGTCTTTAAAATTCTATAAGACCATTTTTCGGTTTCGGTGAGAGCACAATTTCGAATAGGCTAGTTTACAAAATAACTCCTAATGTTTTTGTAAAAATTTAAATGTTCTCCCAATAATATTTGGGTTTCATACAGTCGAGAATAGGATTTATATATAAGGATACATTAAAATTAGAACGACATCCGAAGCATCTTTGGAAAATCAGGACCATGGTTTCTTTCATATTTCTACTCAGCAGTAGAGAGATGTTTAATTTTATACAAGTACATTGCTTGTTGCCTACTCTGATTAAGGATTTACTGACAGAATAAATGTGTGTATTCTCTTACGCTATCGCTAAGTACATATCGTATAGTGGCAGTGTAATCGTGTAACTGACTGCCTCATTTTACATACCTAAATACTTTTTTTGCCGTTTAGTTTTTGTCTTTTTTAAGGAATATCAAACCCCTTTTTTTATTCGCACACTTGAATGTCATATCAAGTAATTTTATTTTCAGATGCTTACGTATCGCTCATTGCTTAATAGAGTCACACCAACTAAGTAGTGGATTAGGCTCATTGCTGCTTAATTTCAGTGATATAGCGCGAACCGGTGATTTTATTGTGTTTCTTGTGAGAAATAAACAGTGGATGGGTGTATTCTATGTGGGTGTGCGTGTGGTCGTATTTGTCGTGATTTGAATATTTGAATAATATAAATATCAGTAAACATTATTTTGGTTGCATAGATTTTTACTGACATAGTATCAGTGAATGTGTTAATCATTAGACAATGCCTGGATCCAGAAAAAGGGGAATTACAGTGTTGGGTGATGACAATTTTTGTTATGCAAATTATCTCGCAAGTTCTTCCTTGGACATTGACTGAGGGAATATACGTTATATTTCATAGGAATTATCAGTTTGTAGTTTGAAAGGCAATTCAATGATTACACAAAATAAGTGATACAAGGAGGCAATGGATATATGACAAGATTAAAATCAACGTAGACAATCAGTCAATATTTTCTATTCATTGACGGGAAAATATTTTTCTATTCTTCATTTGTAGTATGGCTTTTTAATAGATTGTTTTGGCAGTCAGAGATACACACATATTACGCGGGCATGTAAGTAGTTTTTAGTTCCCATCAAGATGCGAATGTTTCGTGTACCATAATTATCAATGTAATGAAGTCATTCATATGTAAGTATAGTAAGAGGGCATAGAATACAATCCTACCGGACAAAAGAGGCACGCAACACAGCTATTTTTGTTTTGTCACATTTCTGCGATCTAATCTATTTCTTTGCATAGAGAGAAAGAACTGAATAATATCAAAAAATGATGGTCTTCCCATTCTAACTATTTCGTTCTTTTGCTCGACTACATAAAAAGAACCCACTAGTCTCGTTCTACACTTTCTGTCGTCAATCCTATATTTTTATCTCACGTGACCTTGGGTCATAGGCATTTCCGCTTTTAATATTTCCTCGAAACTCACCGAATGTTTTAAAAGCCACTAAATTTCACCCAGAAAACTTGAATCTTCTGGTTATTTATTCTATAAGCCTAATGACATCATTTGTCGATGGCATTTACCCGTGACTAGCCGAGATCCCCACTTTTTTGTGGTAATTTACGCTAAAATACTCGGGTGTCAATTTTCAAAAATGCCATCTTAGTTTCTTGTCTCCTACTTAATGTCATAAACATTCTTTTCTTCTTTCTCTTGCGAAACCAAGTCAGTTTCATAAGTGAACCTTAAACAGCTTTGAATTCAGATTGTTTTTTCCCTAAAACTAGTGCCTCATCCAAGGTTAAAGAGTACAGTTTTCCTACTGTTTCCCACAATGGATGAATATCTTTCCTAAGTTTTATTAACGCTATGAGAAATGCAGATGGTCTTATTCAGAATTTGAACTTGCGTCGCCGTACCATTTGCTACAACAATAACTATTACACACGCACCTTCAAGTTAAAAAACGTTGAGTTTAGTTAAAATTTCCTATTTTTCCTTTCATTTAATTTGGTCCCTCACGACAGAAATGAATTCATTGGGTAAATATGTAATACTGCTACTGTATTCCTTGTAAATTACAATCATAGTAAAGTTTTCTTGGTCATGGTACTAAGTGCCTAATCCTTGATAGGTTTTCTCTAAAATAGATGCCGCTCTGTCCGGCTATTCTAGTATACGCCCACTGCACCTCAGAAGAAGAGAAAAAAAATCCCACAAATGATGAGGACCCCCTGTTGCGTGGCCGTTGCGAAAAACTGATACTTAAGAACTCAATCCTCGAATGTACTGAGGAATCAAGCAATGCAACCGCTCCACTTACCTAGTAGGACATCGTCAAGAGGCCCCTCCGATCAAACCTTTGGTCACATAAAGTCATAGCACCTCTTAATTGTCAATTTAAAGCAGAAGAGGTGAATGAAAATCAATGCATTCAACCCATGAAACATTCGTCAGTTCTCCCAGTAAACTACAGACATATTTACAAACTGAAAATTACATCAAGTGTATGGTTATCCCGAAATATGAA
>JALAJA010000266.1:72500-85480 GCA_023376005.1 Doryteuthis pealeii | reverse complement strand
AGACCAGTAGTGGTATTATTTTTAAACCATATATATATTGGGAAGGGCCTGGTTAGCTCATTCGGTAGAGCGTTCGGCTAGAAACGACAAGGTTTCGAGTTCGATACCGGTCCTCACCAACTCAGCGTATGAGTAACACAGGTATCTGTGCGGTAAAGTAAGGATCTGATGGTAGGTGTGGCGCTCCACCTCAGACACAAAAAACGATATCCTTGGTCTAGTGCTAGTTAAAAGGGAATAGTCTCCCACGCTGATTGGTTGATACCGAATTTAGGCCACCCCGACGACTCTTTTATATGGGGGGGGGGAGATTCATAGCATTAGCAAAGGTATTAGTGTGAAAGTATTAGGTCTCCGGGACTCTTCTGAGTATTCTAGGCCGTTTACAACAATGCTGTTTTCTGGATGGTCTCAATTCTTCCTCTGATTTCCAGTTACTCGAGTCTGTTTTTCCAAGTGACAACAAGTCTCCTTAGGTCTCCAGGACTCTTCTGAGTATTCTAGCTGTTAAGTATCTGGCCGCCATCCTTGGCCAGTTGTAAAGAACTTAAAGTAAATAAGTAAGTAAGTCCTTTACTATAGAATCCTTTGGTAAGTGAATAAGTCCTAAGTTTTGGAATCCTACGTAGTGTCAAAAAGGTCCAGCGATATAATCCTATGGTCCGTCGTCCAAGAAAATCCAAGTGGTAATGCTTAGGTATGACCAGAACAGTATAAATAATAATATCAGCAGCAGAATACTGCCAGTGGTTGGTCAATTGGTTGGTCACATGTTCATCGGCGAGTCTATAAGTAAAAGTGGTCATTCACCACACGCCTTATATATCCAAAAAATGGATACGTCGCCTCGAGTTCAAATCATGGACGTGGCAATTGCATTTCACTTAGCGCTAATACCCTTGGGAAAGGTATGAATCCTACTCTCCTTCCAGCTATGGGTAAATAGTAGGGCACACTGGGCACTTTAACCTTGGTTAGGCAACCGGTGTAGGAGAAGGAAAACTCTGAATTCAAACCTGTTCAATTCTGCTTAAGAAATTGACCTTGTGTCGCATTCTGCTCGTGCGGAGGGGTTGGTAAATATACATATATCCAAAAACTCCAACACTAGCCGATATCAGCAATGCACTATTCTGGATGGTTTCAAATCTTCCTCTGATTCCCAGTGTTAAGTTTTTAAATGCCATCCTTGGCCAGTTGAAAAGGGCTTAAGTAAGTAAGTCCTGAGTTATGGAATCCTTTGGTAAGTGTATAAGTCCTATCCTGCGAATAAGTCCTGTCCAGCGTATTGGTAAAGGTCCAGTGATACAATCCTATGTCCGTCGTCCAGTGAGGGTTCAAAGCGGGTATGCGTAGTTATGACCAGAACAGCCGGTATGAATATTATATTAGCAGCAGAGTACTGCCAGTGATTGGCCAAGAGGTTGATCACATGGTTCTCGGCGAGTCTATAAATAGAAGCGGGCATCTAGCACACACCTTATATACCAAATAATTCAACACCCTCCAGTCTTTTTTCCAAGATTATTATTATTATTATTATTATTATTATTATTTATTATTACTCTTTTTGAGTTTTTCACATCAGCGTTAGCTGATGGTATTTCCCTTGAATCTAAGTCTTCTCAGGTATCCAGGACTATTCTGAGTAATCTAGCCGATTGCAGCAGTGCAGTAGTCTGGATGGTCTCTATTCTTAGTCTTTTTTCCAAGTTTATTGGGACCGTTCCAAGTGCCCCAATTACAATTTGTATCACTTTCACTCACACAGCTTTTTTTTAATTCTCTGGCAAGGTCTAGGTATTTATCCATCTAGGATTTATCCATCTTTTCATTTTCTTTCAGCTTCACCCTGTGATCTGCTGCTGCTGCTGCTGATGATGATGATTATATTATTATTATTATTATTATCATTATTATTATTATTATTATTATTTCTTCTTTTTGAGTTTTCACATCAACATTAGCTGATGGTCTTTCACTGGAGTCTGAGAGACAGCAAGTCTCCTCAGGTCTCCAGGATTCTTCTGAGTATTCTGGCAGATTGCAGCAGTGCAGTGTTCTCAATGGTTTCAATCCTTCCTCTGATTTCCAGAGTTTATTATTATTATTATTATTATTATTATTATTATTATTATTATTATTATTATTATTATTATTTCACTCCTTGTGAGTTTTTCCACACCATTGTTATCTGATGGTCTTTCACAGGAGTCAGTGACAACAAGTCTCCTCAAGTCTCCAGGACTCTTCTCCGTATTTTCGCTGATCTTAACAATGCTGTTTTCTGGATGGTCTCAATTCTTCCTCTGATTTCCAGTTACTCTAGTTTGTTTTCTAAATTTTGAAGGACTATTCCAAGTGCACCAATTACAATTGGTATCACTTTTACTCTTATATTCCACAGTGTTTTCAATTCTCTTCAAGGTCCAGGTATTTGTTTATCTTTTCGTTTTATTTCTCTTCACCCTGTGATCTGCTGGAGCTGAAAATCTATCGGTGGACTAGTTCTCTTTTTGTATTTCTTTACTTGTTCTTTAATTTTGGTAAATCGAAAATGTGTTTTCTAAATGTAATATCCGGTGGATCATGTAATTCAATTTGCTTCAAATATTTCTTAACAAAAATGGCTCCAAGAATAAATAAGGACTGACATAGTTTCGAATAAAGATCTTATTAAAATGGATATTCGCTGTCGGTCTGTCTGTAATCAAACACACACACACACACACACACACATATATATATATTATATATATATATATATATATATATATATATATATATATTATATATTATATATATATATATATATATATATATTATATATATATATATATATATATATATGGAGTAAATATGGAAATAAATCCGACAATATTTAGAAATTTGAAAAAACAAGTGTTCCAAAAATAAAATGAATTTATTTATCGACGCTTAAACGTTTCGGCTTCATCAAACCTTCATCAGAATGTATTAAGGGGTGAAGAAATTGATGGATGTTTTATAGATGACAGGAGATGAAAAAATCTTTATAAAAAATTTCTTTTATAAAGATTTTTAGTAATTAATGTGTGCTCAAAAATAAAATTTAATTTATTTTCAGATAGAAAGTATTTTTGAAAAATAGGGGCCTTCAAAGATGAACAAGCCTAAACATGACCTTCGCCTTCTTATGTTGCATGAGTTCAAGCTTGGGCACAATGACTCCGAAAACTGCTGCCAATATCAACAAAGTATGGGGAGATGAATCCACAAGTGATCGGACTGTACGAAGGTGGTTCCAGAAATTCCGCAGTGGAGATGAGTGTCTTGAAAATGAAGAAGGTAGAGGACGGACATGCAGTCTTGACAATGAACAATTGCAGGCAGTTGTTGAGCAAAAATTCACCTGAAATAAACAAAAAAATTCTATGTTAAAATGACATTTCAAAACCGAGCACTTCAATCGGCCATTATTTTTGTAACAACCTAATATCATGCATCAAAATGAAGCTGGTCCTCTGTGGATCACATCCGTACTTCTTCACATAGGTTAGTCAAAAAGTAAAGTTAGATATGAACAGGCTGTTATATAGATAGATAGATAGATAGATAGGAATAGACTGAGATAGATAGATAGATAGATAGATAGATAGGAACAGACTGAGATAGATAGATAGATAGGAACAGACTGAGATAGATAGATAGATAGATAGGAACAGACTGAGATAGATAGATAGATAGATAGATAGGTGAAAACTGAGATACATAGATAGATAGGAAGACACTGTTAGATAGATAGATATAGATAGATAGATAAATAGATAGGAACAGACTGAGATAGATAGATAGATAGATAGATAGGAAGACACTGTTAAATAGATAGATGATAGATAGATAGATAGATAGATAGATAGATAGGAACAGACAGATAGATAGATAGATAGATAGATAGATAGATAGATAGATAGATAGGAAGACACTGTTATATAGATAGATAGATTGATCTAAAAAGATTTTTAGTTAGATAGATAAATAGATAGATATTTAGAAACGGAATGAGATAGATAGATAGATAGGAACAGACTGAGATAGATAGATAGATAGATAGATAGATAGATATGAAGAGACTTTTAGATAGATAGATAAATAGATAGATATATAGATAGGAACAGACTGAGATAGATAGATAGATAGATAGATAGATTGGAATAAACTGTTAGATAGATAGATAGATAGATAGATAGCTAGATAGATAGATAGGAAGACACTGTTAAATAGATAGATAGATAGATAGATAGATAGATAGATAGATAGATAGATATGAGAAGACTGAGATAGATAGATAGATAGATAGATAGATAGGAAGACACTGTTAAATAGATAGATAGATAGATAGATAGATAGATAGATAGATATGAGAAGACTGAGATAGATAGATAGATAGATAGATAGATAGGAAGACACTGTTAAATAGATAGATAGATAGATAGATAGATAGGAACCGACTGAGATAGATAGATAGATAGATAGATAGATAGATAGGAAGAAACTGTTAGATAGATAGATAGATAGATAGATAGATAGCTATGAGAAGACTGAGATAGATAGATAGATAGATAGATAGATAGATAGATAGGAAGACACTGTTAAATAGATAGATAGATAGATAGCTATATAGATAGTTATATAGATAGATAGATAGATAGATAGATAGATAGATATGAGAAGACTGAGATAGATAGATAGATAGATAGATAGGAAGACACTGTTAAATAGATAGATAGATAGATAGATAGGAACAGACTGAAATAGATAGATAGATAGATAGATAGATAGATAGATAGATAGATAGATAGGAAGACACTGTTATATACATAGATAGATTGATTTGAAAAGATTATAATTAGAGATAAATAGATAGATAATTAGATAGATGATAATAGATAGATAGATAGATAGATAGATAGATAGATAGATAGATAGATAGATAGATAGATAGATAGATAGATAGATAGATAGTAGATAGATAGATAGATAGATAGATAGATAGATAGATCTGAAGAGACTTTTAGTTAGATAGATAGATAGATAGATAGATAGATAGATAGATAGATAGATAGATCTGAAGAGACTTTTAGTTAGATAGATAGATAGAAGATAGATAATAGATAGATAGATAGATAGATAGATAGATCTGAAGAGACTTTTAGTTAGATAGATAGATAGATAGATAGATAGATAGATAGATAGATAGATCTGAAGAGACTTTTAGTTAGTAGATAGATAGATAGATAGATAGATAGATAGATAGATAGATAGTAAAGAGACTTTTGATAGATAGATAGATAGATAGATAGATAGATAGATCTGAAGAGACTTTTTAGTTAGTTAGATAGATAGATAGATAGATAGATAGATAGATAGATTGAAGAGAGATTTATTAGATAGATAGATAGATAGATAGATAGATAGATAGATAGATAGATAGATCTGAAGAGACTTTTAGTTAGATAGATAGATAGATAGATAGATAGATCTGAAGAGACTTTTAGTTAGTTAATTAGTTAGATAGATAGATAGATAGATAGATAGATTGATATGAAGAGACTTGAGATAGATAGATAGATAGATAGATAGATCTGAAGAGACTTTTAGTTAGTTAATTAGTTAGATAGATAGATAGATAGATAGATTGATATGAAGAGACTTGAGATAGATAGATAGATAGATAGATAGATAGATTGATCTGAAGAGACTTTTAGTTAGTTAGATAGATAGATAGATAGATAGATAGATAGATAGATAGATAGATAGATCTGAAGAGACTTTTGAATAGATAGATAGATAGATAGATAGATAGATTGATCTGAAGAGACTTTTAGTTAGTTAGATAGATAGATAGATAGATAGATAGATAGATAGATAGATAGATCTGAAGAGACTTTTAGTTAGTTAGATAGATAGATAGATAGATAGATAGATAGATAGATAGATATAGATAGATAGAAAGGATGGACAGACCGATAAAGAAATTAATAGATAAATAAATAAATAAAGAAAGAAATAAAGAAAGAAAAAAAGAAAGAAAGAAAAGAAAACAAGAAAGAAATTGAATTGAATTGATAGAGAAGTTTTAGTTGAAACGTTAAAAGATTATTTGATGGATGAGACTTGTTATCTTCGATCGTAAATCTTTTTGACAAAACAAAAGAAACTGACAAACAAGAAAGAAAAACATCCTTCTTCAAATAGAAGTGCAAAATTGGCGCGAAAAAGAGTCATTGACAAAGATGAAGAAACAAAATGGTGGCAGAAAAAGGATAATAATATTCTTTGATTGAAAAGGAATCGATAAGTTCTTCACTAACTTGAGTTTTTTTCTCTTTGTTTACGGGGAGGGGGAAATTATACAGGGTGATTTGTTTTGGTTTGTTTTGTTTTACGGCATATCAACCTCAGTGGGTCATTTAATGCCGATAAAGTTTTGAAATAAAATCAATTCTTAATGGATAATACAATTTTTTATAAATACATTTTTCTATTTAACCCATAGATGGGACCCTAACAGGTACTACCACTCCGGGTCCAGAGTGGACCAGGGAGCAATTGTGATGAAGGGGTGCTCCACATTCCCCAAACCTCCAGAACTGGAGCCTCACCATCAGATAGAGTTTAACGTCATTCCCAGGACATGTAGACCCGCAGCCACCGCCTTCTAGCACCCATATGATAAAAAGGGGTTGGGGCTTGCCATTAAGGGCAATAGGGTTGGGAAAATCATATAGGTGCTAGGGCTTGACGTGACCAGCCGATTGATCGGAGGGGGCCTCTCCGACCGCCCGTCTAGCCCAAGATAGGGCCAAAGTAGAGTATTGCATGTCATGAACTGCTCATCCACCTGGGCTCTATCCTTAAGCATCACGGGTCGCCACCCACGGCCAACAGGTGGCCCCATTGTGGGAGTCTTACCCCTCTGCAGAGGTGCAGTCGGTGCATTCTAACGCCTCAGCCGACAGGGCGGGCTATATAAGATATAGAATTTGATGAAGCCAGTAAGCAACAGAAATACACGTAAAATTAATCTCATAACATTGTTCGTATCACTTTTGGCTATACGAAAAAAATACTTTTTATTACCATTCTTTGTACAATAAATAATTCAAAGAAGGAATAACTATTTCTTTAAGCTAGGAATTGAAGAATAATTAAAGTTTCAATTACCGTCGAACTGGGAAGACAAGTCAACAAACGATTGTAACTTAAATACAAACCCGATTGTCACAAAGTCTACTACAGAATGACAGGATATATATAAGACTCCACAATGTCATTCAAATCAAGCAGTCAAACAGCCAATCAGAACTCAAGGAATGGAATGACACAAATCACCCAAATTCATGAATGGGTCATTCTTGATTTCTATATATACCAACTGTCTTGGACACTGCTTAAGTTGTACTTAGTTAGCTGCTGTTATTCAAACCAACAGTAGACTTACTGACTTCAATACCCTGATTTTGATAATACAGGAATCTGAGTTAGATTTGCTTCAAAACAGCCCATGTTATTAGTGCATTTAATATCATGCAATGTGTCTTACATACCACTAAGAAATAAAGGTTTACATAATATATGGTGTGGTTAATTTGCATACTGGTTTTAACAACACTAGGTTTTAAAATAATTACTTGATGTTATTGATCCCTAATATTATTGTTTTATTCTCCATCGTATTAAAAACAATCGTATGAATGATTTTATATAGAAACGAAATTAACATATAATTAGAATAAGTGTAATCTTTTTATATGCGTTCTTATTTAATTTCATTAGACTTTCTAATTTAATGTATTCATTACATTAATATTTAAATACTTACGCCTGGAGGGTGGATATTCTTGCTAGTGAAGTTTATAAATTATTTCTACTAATTTGTTCATAAATTGTCTTCGGCATTAGATAACCCAACAAGGGTTGACATTCCGTAAAATAAATCCAACCAACCTTATACTAATGCACAGGTCGTTCGAAAATCTACTACCCCGTCTTTGACAATACATTTATTTAAATTTATTTAAATTTATTTAAAATTCATTGAAATCTATTTAAATTTATTCTTTAGTAGTATTTTACCATATTTGAATTTTGCGACAATATACTAGGGAGATTCAAAGATTTTGTGATATTTAGGTAACAAGAGACAGCCCCTAAGGCTGTTTGCAAAAGTCGGGAAAGAGAAGAACCACATAGGACAGGGGAATGCCAAGCTCATTTGATACACTCAGTGCGCAATGGAGGGGTACTTGTGGCGTTGTAGCTACCATGCTGGATTGCGAAATCGAAGTTAGCGAGTTCGAACTCCGGACGTTCACTTTCAGAAAGGTATACAACATTTCATGGGAAATGGACTCGTCGCTCCGAGTTCAAATCCTGGACGTGGTAATTACATTTAACTTAGTGCTAATACCCTTGGGAAAGGTATGAATCCTACTCTCCCTCCAGCTATGGGTAAATAGTAGGTCAGACTAGGCTCTTTAGCCTTGGTTAGGCAACCCGGTCTAGGAGAAGGAAAACTCTGAATTCAAACCAGTTGAACTCTGCTTAAGAAATTGACCTTGTGTCACATCCTGCTCGTGCGGAGGGGTTGGTAAATATATATACAACCCACTCACCCCTTCAGCTATGGGTTAAATTTCTGCACTATTGTTCCTCTATAAGGTGGGGAGTAACTATGAATTAGTGGCTAATTACTCACACACAGAGAAGCCCCTCGTGACCTTGTACCATGTAGTAAAAGGCGTCCTTTCTCACAGGCCATGTCTAGTATATTGTAGAACCCTGCCAACTACTGCAATTATAGAAACATTAAACCACAAACGCAGAGTCTGAATTCATTCACACAGAGAAAGGAACACAACAAACCATGCATGAAATACATTCGCTGTAAGAACTGTAACCTATAATTATATATATATATATATATATATATATATATATATATATATATATGTCATCCACAGACACGTGTTTCGGCATATCATGCCTCTTCAGTGTGGCTAGACACAACTATCCTTGTGTAGGGTCGAACTCAGACGGTAGTCCGATATCTTATCCCCTCGCCCACTGACAGCTGATGCGGGGACTGGTGTTTTTAAACTATTAAGTACATAGGAATGTATGTATCTTTTGGTCACTGAGAGATAAAATTTCCGGAGAAATGATCGTTGCTTATTTGCTTAGTAGTGAGAGTTAATTTAAATTACCAATTAGAGAGCTCATTACCAAATTTATGGGAGCATATATTAATAAGTCATATATATATATATATATATATATATATATATATATATAGTACACTTAATATTTTATAATTTTCCCTAATTATTATTATTTTATTCCATAGGTAAAATAATAATAAATAGAATACAACCTGTACATGAACGAACCCTTGGCCAAAACACGTGTTGGTAATTCATTAAACTAATTTTATACATTCAACACTTTCTTTCCTTTATTTTATTCTTTCAATATATATATATATATATATATATATATATATAGAGAGAGAGAGAGAGAGAGAGAGACAGACAGACAGACAGACAGACAGGCGGACAGAGACAGACAGAGAGACAGAGAGAGACAGAGACAGAGACAGAGAGATAGATAGAGACAGACAGAGACAAATACGGAGAGAGTGTGCGTGAGTGTGCATGTGGGCGTGTGTGTGTGTGAGAGAGAGAGAGAGAGACAGGTGATACCCCAATATATATATATTAACACTGGTGTTTCTTAATAGTACGGCCGTTATCATCTTGCACACCCCCTTGTTAAAAATGAGATCGCCCAAGAGAAAATGCAGAAATATAGGTCTTGATTATTTGGTGTGGCTCTCACCGAATTGTTATTTTTTTTATTAGTCTGTTCCTTAATTGTACGACCGTTATCATAATGAAAAAATTAAAAGAAGGAAAGAAAGAAAAAAGGGGTAAGAGACAATTAAATCAAGATTGTTATACTTTTTACATATTGAACTACTCTGCAATAGCTCTTTAGTAAACATATCAAACGTTGTAATGATTAAATTATCATACTGTGGTATATCCACAGATCTTGTTAGTACACACACACACACACACATATATATAATATATATATATATATATTATATATATATATATATATATATATCACTTCACATTTTTTTCTCCCATATACTGGATTTGACTTTTCACCACACAATCACTATACCTTGACAAACGGTGAAGGTTCACCAGAAATATCGGAATTAATCGAACCAGGGACAGAACAACAGTTGAATATTAAAATTTTGCTTATTTGTTCGGTTTTTTGTTTTTGTTTTGTTTTTTCCATGTTTCATAACACCCACCAAAACAACGTTCACATGAACAAAGTTTTTACATTACAAATTCATATATATATATATATATATATATATATATATATATATATATATATATATATAAGTCATTCACAGACACCGTGTTTAGATGTTTCACGTCTCATCAATGTGACTAGACCCAGCAACTACTTCTAGCCGGGAGCGAACCCAGACTGAATTTTTATCAGTCCGTTTCCTTAACCTCCCGGTCGTTGGCAGCTGCCAGTAAGGAGATATATAAAATTGATACTCCAATATATGCAATCAACTTTCTGAAATCATACGAAACTACCGGCACCCTGTTGCTCCCAAGTCTGCTCTATTGAGTCCCCATGGCCTTGTACCATGTCACAATTGGCAACCTCTCTCACAGGCCCTGTTTAGTACATTCTTGAACCCTGCCAACTACTACAATTATAGAAACATTAAACCACAAACGCAGAGTCTGAATTCATTCACACAGAGAAAGGAAAACAACAAACCGTGCATGAAATACATTTGCTCTAAGAATTGTACCCTATATATATATATATATATATATATATATATATATATATAATATATATATATATATATTGTACACTTAAATATCTTATAATTTTCTCTAATTATTATTATTTTATTTCATAGGTAAAATGATAATAAATAGAATACAATCTGTACATGAACAAACCGTTGGCCAAAACACGTGTTGGTAATTCATTAAACTAATTTTATACGCTCAACATTTTCTTTCCTTTATTTATTTATTCTTTCAATATATATATATATATATATATATATATGTATAGAGAGAGAGAGCGAAGAGAGAGAGAGAGACAGAGAGACAGAGACAGACAGAGACAGAGACAGAGAGATGGATAGAGACAGACAGAGACAAATACGGAGAGAGTGTGTGTGAGTGTGCATGTGGGCGTGTATGTGTGTGTGTGTGAGAGAGAGAGAGAGAGAGAGAGGTGATACCCCAATATCTATCTTATAATTTTCTCTAATTATTAAAATTTTATTTCATAGGTAAAATGATAATAAATAGAATACAATCTGTACATGAACAAACCGTTGGCCAAAACACGTGTTGGTAATTCATTAAACTAATTTTA
Organism: Doryteuthis pealeii; assembly: GCA_023376005.1. Taxonomy (NCBI): domain Eukaryota; kingdom Metazoa; phylum Mollusca; class Cephalopoda; order Myopsida; family Loliginidae; genus Doryteuthis; species Doryteuthis pealeii. Next base: position 73,996 of record JALAJA010000266.1, on the reverse strand, counting down.
TACGCTCAACATTTTCTTTCCCTTATTTATTTATTCTTTCAATATATATATATATATATATATATATATAGAGAGAGAGAGAGAGAGAGAGTGGGAGAGAGAGAGAGAGAAACAGAGAGACAGACATAGAGACAGAGACAGAGAGACAGAGAGAGAGATAGAGACAGACAGAGACAAATACGGAGAGAGTGTGTGAGAGTTCATTCACACAAAGAAAGAAAAAAAACCACAAACCATCCATGAAATACATTCGCTATGGGAATTGTGCTCCAGAATTTCGCGATTAGAAAAAGAAAATACTGGCTTTTCTTAACACTGGTGCTAACAACAGGAACTAAATAGAAAACAGTGTTGTGTAACACAAAGACCAGGGGGAGGTAACTCCTGACATGTAGAGGGCGCGTATATCCGCCTCCTTGGCGCCCGCGCTTGGAAGCCATTATTGGTTTGAAATGCTCACCAGGGACCGCTAGTGTTTCTTTGTTTATTGTATACTACGCTTGAGCAGTGTCTTTTTTATGTCAGTTTTTTTTTTTTTTCATCTTCTTCTTCAACTGATGAGGGCGGCAGTAAAATAACACCTCGAAAGATTATTTTCTTAGTTCCATTTCTATACAATGCCGTTCCAAAATATGGTTACGCCATTACAGTCACACGGTTTTATCTTTTCTGTGGACTGAAACGAAATATGCGAGGCATTACGTCGAATAATGAAGACACGTAAAATGAAGACGACAGCATCGGTGCAAATATGAATCGTATCCGGAAAGAATACAGTCATTCGATATTAACGAAACATAGGCCTACCTAGGGAAATGGCGTAATAGTTTCTTTTAAATTACGCCTCTTGTGATCTCACCAAATTATCTCAGCATGACAAAAAGATGATGACAATAGCCGAATAATCCAAATGATATTATTTCTCAAGACCCATAAAAAAATTCTCAGAAATAATATCACTCTTAGTATATCCGTGATATACTAACACGGCACACAACGGAAGAAAAGATAAGACAAAAGTATTCACCCATACAGAATCATTTAATATATACATAATATTTACACAGTTCCTAGACCTGGTAATTCCATACCAAGGTAACAATATCTCATCTACGGAAAGCGATGTCATTATACACATTGAAGATACCCAAAATGAAGACTGTGCAAATATGAATCGTATCCGGAAAAAATACAGTCATTTGATATTAACGAAACATAGGTCTACCTAGGAAAATGACCAGGAGAATAAATAAAACAAAACGTCTTCGGCATAAAATAACCCAACAAGGATTGACATGCCGTAAAATCCAAAAAGATTGAATACCCATCAAGAATGAATAATACAAAATGTCTTCGGCATAAAATAACCCAACAAGGATTGACATGCCGTAAAATCCAAAAAGATTGAATACCCATCAAGAATGAATAAAACAAAATGTCTTCGGCATAAAATAACTCAACAAGGATTGACATGCCGTAAAATCCAAAAAGATTGA
>JALAJA010000266.1:52500-67500 GCA_023376005.1 Doryteuthis pealeii | reverse complement strand
ATCATATGGGTGCTAGAAGGTGGTGACTACGGGTCTACATGTCCTGGGAATGACGTTAAACTCTATCTGATGGTGAGGTTCCAGTTTTGGAGGTTTGGGGAATGTGGAGCACCCCTTCATCACCATTGCTCTCTGGTCCACTCTGACCCGGAGTGGTAGTACCTGTTAGAGTCCCATCTATGGTTTAAATAGAAAACATGAGTTTATGAACAAAACTGTATTATCCATTAAAAATCAAAGTATTTCAAGACTTTGTCAGCATTAAACATTTTTTTACCAATAGAAGTATTCGGTATAAAATAATCCAAGGGGTTGACATGCCGTAAATCCCAACCAACCAACCAACCAACTAAATTAGAAAGACAAACAAAATTAAATAAGAACACATATAAAAATGTTACACTTATTTTAATTATATTTTAATTGGTTTCTATATAAAATCATTCATAGAATTGATTTTCATATGTTGGAGAATAAAACAATAATATTAGAGATAAATAACACCAATAATTATTTATTAAACACGGTTTTGTTAAAACTAGTATGCAAATTAACCACACCATATATCATGTAAACCTTTATTTCTTACTAATAGATAAGACTCGTTGTAGGGCACCTCATGTAGTATATTGGTTAGCAAGATAGATTAGGAGACCATTTTTAGTGAGTTTGATTCTTACTCGGTGCCCTATACTTCTGGCCTCGTGCAGCATTTAAGCTACGCTTAGAAACTAACTATAAGACACAGTGCAGGATTTTAAACGAACTAATAATGTGGGATGTTTTGAGGCAAATCTTAGTTCAGACACCGAATCTTCATTATAATAAGATATAAGCAAAACAGACAGAAGGAACAAGATAAAGATAACATAAAGAAGATAAAAAAGAGATGACAACAATGTACAGAATAATGAAAATATTTCATTTGAGAACGATAGACAAATTGCAGTTTTAAGACTTTGACTACAGTCGACAAAAGCCGCGTGGGTTAGTCGACAGTTATATGGGCCAAAAAACAATGTGGTATGATTTGGGGCAAATCTTAGTCAGACACAGAATCTTCATTATAAGCATTTAAGCTACGCTTAGAAACTAACTATAAGACACAGTGCAGGATTTTAAACGAACTAATAATATGGGATGTTTTGAGGCAAATCTTAGTCAGACACCGAATCTTTATTATAATAAGATATAAGCAAAACAGACAGAAGTAACAAGATAAAGGTAACATAAAATAGAAAAAAAGAGATAACAACAATGTACAGAATAATGAAAATATTTCATTTGAGAACGATAGACAAATTGCAGTTTTAAGACTTTGACTACAGTCGACAAAAGCCGCGTGGGTTAGTCGACAATTATATGGGCCAAAAAACAAAAAAAAAACAAAAGAAACCGCTTTGAGAGAAATCAGCATGCTAGAAGATGTAAAAATCACTGGAATCATGAAAACTGTTTCCTGTTAGGACATCTGCCAAAAACAAAATGGCTTCTTTTGTTTCTTCTTTTAGATCATTGCTAGATAATTAGAAAAGATAATATGCGAAGCGTGAAGCACTGACGGGGAATTAATTTCTAGTTTGGGTGACCTTTCTCGGAAGAGGTGACGTCAAAAGTGACAAGTGATGACGGGGATGAGGAGGCTGGAGGAAGACTGACAAGCGGATGACAGCCAGAAGCTTTTATGAATGTCGATAAAAATAAATAAAAGAAGAAATTTTTTTTTTTTTTAAAAAGAAAAGAAACGAATATAGAAGACGAAGTTATAATAAGAATGAAAGAAAAAAAGATATCGGCGAATATATGAAGAGAAAATCTTATTATAATGGCGATTCGGCGTCCGTATGTCTGTAACGAAAACTGTTATCTGCACAACGTTTCGGCCGATACGCTCTCCGACATTCTTCATGTATTTCTTATCAGACTCGAGGGACCATGTGACCTTTAGGCACCCACTTTTGATATCGATTAGGAGAGGACATATTTTTCATCCACTCCGTCGATGTCCGGTTGTTTGTTGGAGGTTAGGGTTTAGGGTTAGGGTTTAGGGTCAGGGTTAGGGTTAGGGTCAGGGTTATGGTCAGGGTTAGGGTTAGGCTCAGGGTTAGGTTTAGAGTTAGGGTCAGGGTTAAGGTCAAGGTCAGGGTTAGGGTCAGGGTTAGGGTTGGGGGGTAGTTTTATAATCTAAAAGGAAAATCTAAAAATCGTCTGTTAAAACAACCGGATATTGAAAATGACAAACATGTCTTTCTGAATCGAGATCACAGATGGGGTGCTTGGAGTTTATATGGCCCCCCACCACAAAAAAAAAATAGAAAAAAGAAAAAGGGAATAAGATTTTGTGCTTATGTCACAATACCCCCAGGAATTGCGTGAGCTTACCAATGACCGGTTTTAGCTCAATCGGTTAAATAGCGGTCACCGCCAACTCTGTGCATGAGTAGCACATATTGGGTAATCTGATTTGTGCGTTAAAGTGGAGAGCTGAAGATAGGTGTGACGCTCCACCTCAACAAATTCAATCTCCTTGGTGATAGACTCCCTCGCTGTCAGAAACAATACTCGGCCAAAAACAATAAGAGCCAAACGTCTGTTCGGGTCTTAAAAGTCAGTAGGTGGATCAGAGTTTGATCATCTCTTATAAGGTCAGCCCGTAGAGGAGAGTATGATGCTGGAAGAACCGAAACTTCCCAGTGACCCATACATACTACATCACTGACGACACCTACTAGCGCCCCAAATATAGACGTGTATATTCAAACTATAGTCAAAATCATTGGTAATTTATGAGGAAGTGCGTCCCGGTCTCCTGCTTCAAGAGTTACTGCCCGGTGACTATTAAAATAACGACCCAGCTCAGTCTATTCAAAACTATCCATCTTCATATCTATCTATCTATCTATCTATCGATCTCAATTTAGTCATATTTATCTATATTACTTTAAATACTAAGATTTTTTTATTCATGTTTGTTTACTGTTTTGTTTTTAGTTTAAATAAACAAGAATTACGACAAAAAAAGATGCGACCCCCCCCCCAAAAAAAAATAAAATGCATTTACTTGTCGGAAATATCTATCTATCTCTATTTGTTCATATCTATCTATATTATTTTGTTTGTTTATCTATCTATCTATCTCAGTCTATTTCAAACTATATATACATCTTCATATCTAAACAAGAATTACGACAAATTACGATAAATAAACAAGAATTACGGCGAGCTGGGGTTGTTATTTTGATAGTCACCGGGTTGCGGTCTTTGAGGCGGGAGACCGGGACGCACTTCCTCATAAATTACCAAATCATTAACACATAGAATAATTCTTATTTGTTAGTGATGTCCATATGAAAATCTTAGTTAGATTTGCCTCAAAACAGCCCATGTTAATTGTGCATTTAAAATCCTGAAATGTGTCTTATATATCACAAAAATAAAGCTTTACATAATATATGATGTGGTTGATTTTCACACTGGTTTTAACAAAACTGGATTAATAAATAATTACTTGGTGTTATTGATCTCTAATATTATTATTTTTATTCTCCAACATATTAAAATCCATCATGTCAATTATTTAATATAGAAACCAATTAAAATATAATTAGAATAAGTGTAATCTTTTTATATGTGTTCTTATTTAATTACTCTTGATTCTCTAATTCAATGTATTTCATTAAATCAAAACTTAAATACTTACGCCCGGACTTAGTTTAAAATCCTGCTGTTGCATACTGGGGATTTCACAGTACCAAATCTTTATAACGTTGTATACCCTTTTCTTACTTCTTACTCTGGTCGTCTTTTCTTCTGGACGGCTTTGGTTCTATCTTCCACCATCTTGGTCTGGTATATCTTCTAAGGTCTGGTCTTCTATTGAGGATTCCGGGTCTGGTTTCTGTTGGGGATCACTCCTTATCAGATGCCCTGTGTCATTGTTAGTTTTTAGGTAATAAACACAAGACTTCGATTTACGTTGATGTTACTTTATTTGTAAATCCCCTAACCAGACAATCTGCACAGATCCTTACATCTTGCTAGCTCGGCTTCTAACTTCTAACTTACTTAAACTTACTATATCCTTAAACCGGAAGAGGGCCTTCTATTGGATTCTCACGATTCATCCCCGCAAGGCAAGGTGAGATTGAGGTCAAGCGCCGTCACTCACCCTCAAGGCCATCAGCTGTACTAATCGCCATTATGATTTCTACAATACCTTATAAAAGCATTAGGGGTCCAATAATTATGTAACACTGCAAAGTGTGTTATATATCATACTTAGTATATGGTGTGAATAATTTGCAAGCCGGTTTTAATCAAACCCGTTTTAATAAATAATTACTAAGTGTTATTGATTTCTAATATTGTTGCCGCCCTGTCGCCAGGGGCGTTAGAATACAGGGACTGCTCCTCTGCAGAAGGGTAAGACTCCTCCAATGGAGCCACCTGTGGGCCGTGGGTGGCGACCCGTGATGCTTAAGAATGGAATCCTGGAGGATGAGCAGTCTATGACATGCAAACACTTCGCTTAGAACCTTACTTAAGCTAGACGGTCGGTCGGAGAGACCCCCTCCGATCAATCGGCAGTCCATGTCAAGCCCTATCACCTATAGGATTGCTCGAACCCTATTAGGCTTATGGCAATCCCAAGACCTTTTTATCATATGAGTGCTAGAAGGCGGTGGCTAAGGGTCTTCATATCCTGGGTATGGTGTTAAAATCTATTTGATGGTGAGGTTCAAGTTCTGGAGGTTTGGGGAATGTGGAACACCTTTTTATCACCATTGCTCCCCGGTCCACTCAGACCCGGTGTGGTAGTACCTGTTAGGGTCCGATCTATGGGTTAAATAGAAACACATCAGTTTATAAAAAAAATTGAGTATCCATTAAGAATAAATTTTATTTCAAAATTTTTTCGGCATTAAATGACCCATTGGAGTTGATATGCCGTAAAACAAAACAAACCATATATCTAATATTGTTGTTTTACTCGCAAACGTATTAAAAGCAACCAATACTATATAGAAAAGGGCCGGGTTAGCTCAGTCAGTAGAGCGTTCGGCTAGAAACCACAAGGTTCCTAGTTCGATACCCGCCCTCGCCAACTCAGCGTTATGAGTAGCACAAGGATCTGTGCGGTAAAGTAAGGAGCTGGTGGTAGGTGTGGCTCTCCACCTCATACGCCAAAATAATCTCCTTGGTCTAGCGCTAGTGAAAATGGGATAGACGCTGCATGGCTGATACCGACATTAGGCCTCCCCGACGACTTTAATTTGCTTATATAGAAAACAATTAGGATAAAGTAAAAATAAGTGTGATCCTTTTTGTGTTCGTATTTAATTTAATTAGACTTTCTATTTCAATATAATATTTAATCATATTAGAATTTAAATGCTTGGGCCCAGAGAACGCATATTTTGATGGTTGTATACGAGGTGTGTCTGAAAATTAATGAGACTGTTGTCACAAACAATTCATTTAAAATCCAAACAACAAACTCAATGTAAAGTAGAGAGGCCCCCTCCGATCAATCTGCTGGTCACGTCAAGCCCTAGCACCTATATGATTTTCCCCAACCCTATTGCCCTTATGGCAAGCCCCTTTATCATATGAGTGCTAGAAGGCGGTGGCTGCGGGTCTACACGTCCTGGGAATGACGTTAAACTCTATCTGATGGTGAGGTTCCAGTTTTGGAGGTTTGTGGAATGTGGAGCAGCCCTTCATCACCATTGCTCCCTGGTCCACTCTGACCCGAAGTGGTAGTATCTGTTAGGGTCCCATCTATGGGTTAAATAGAAAAATGTATTTATAAAAAAATTGTATTATCCATTAAGAATTGATTTATTTCAAAACTTTATCGGCATTAAATGACCCACTGAGGTTGATATGCCGTAAAACAAAACAAACCAAACCAAAGCTTTAAAGTAGTCCCCTCTTGAATCTAATGCACTTCTCTATCCTTCTCTGTCATGCTTTTCTGCCCAGCTGGAAGGATTCTTCTGGTATGTCCCTCAGCTCCGTCGTTACGGACCTCTTGATGGCTTCAACGCATTCAAAACGGGTCCCATTGATGAGACCCAACCAAGTCACGATTTGTCCTGCCACAACTATCGTCCCATCACGCGCACTTCTGAAATTTTGTCCAGGTGTGAACTATGTTAAAGTTAAACAATCCCCAAAAGTTAAACTTCCAATTCCAAAATTGGCGGAGTTTTTAGGTTCTGAAAAAAAGGGTGGGTGACAATTTTTCCTTTTTTCTGGATGATTTGACATGGAATTACTCCATGTGATTTATTCAAAAACAAATAACGAAGATTTGAACTCGGATCCCCGATTTCATTTTCTCCGACAATAACCGTTACTAAAAGCGCACCTCCTACATTAAATAATTTGATGGTTTGTGGTAGATTCTTAAAATCATATTTTTTTCGTTGTTTTTGTTTTGTGTTGTTTTTGTACTAATGCAGTATAGCGCGCAAGAGATAATATCATTAGAATCGCATTTTCTCATAAACAGCATTAGACTAAGGAAAGTCCTGAAGTTGCTTAACCCTTATCCTAAACCTAACCCTAACACTAAGCCTGATACTAATATGTAATCTAATGATATTATCTCTTCCGCCCTATTCTGCATTAGTACCAATGCTTTTTATACGTAATCTAATGATATTATCTCTTGCGCTCTATTCTGCATTATTACCAATGCTTTTTATACGTAATCTAATGATATTATCTCTTGCGCGCTATTCTGCATTAGTACCAATGCTTTTTATACGTAATCTAATGATATTATCTCTTTGCGCGCTATTCTGCATTAGTACCAATGCTTTTTATACGTAATCTAATGATATTATCTCTTCTATTCTGCATTAGCTAATGATAATCTCTTGCGCGCTATTCTGCATTAGTACCAATGCTTTTTATACGTAATCTAATGATATTATCTCTTGCGCGCTATTCTGCATTAGTACCAATGCTTTTTTTATACGTAATCTAATGATGTTATCTCTGCGCCGCTATTCTGCATTTGTTTTGTTTATTTGCTTGTTTGTTTTTTAATTTTCTCCTAAAAACTTTCCGACGCAAACTTTTCAGGTAAACAAATTCTCAGACTATCGCTTTTCACCATTATTTCCAATTCCGAATCTAAAGAATTTCATATAAAAATAGTCTTTGAAATCTTTTATCAGGATTTTCACCAAATTCTCTTCTTAAGAATGGCGAAAAGATATGGCAGATAAAACCTATTTTTTATACAGGTTTTTTTTTCCTAACGTGTCAATTTCACGTCGAATTTTTGTTTTGTTTATACCTACATAACAACAATTTACATAACTATTTACATTGAATAAGTAATAAGTAATTTACTAATCACGTGACGTATGTAAAAGAAAGTAGATATAATATATGTAGATAATAATCCATTAATGATCTTTTTGTGCACCGGGTGTTCTGGAATAATAATCTATGTATCATCATCATCATCTCATCATCATGTCGCTTGCAGCACGGATATCGCGGTCGGAGAGCCCCCCCCCGATCAATCGGCTGGTCACGTCAAGCCCTAGCACCTATATGATTTTCCCAACCCTATTGCCCTTATGGCAAGCTCCAACCCCTTTTTATCATGTGGGTGCTAGAAGGCGGTGGCTGCGGGTCTACATGTCCTGGGAATGACGTTAAACTCTATTTGATGGTGAGGTTCCAGTTTTGGAGGTTTGGGGAATGTGGAGCACCCCTTCATCACCATTGCTCCCTGATCCACTCTGACCCGGAGTGGTAGTACCTGTTAGGGTCCCATCTATGGGTTAAATAGAAAGATGTATTTATAAAAAATTGTATTATCCATTAAGAATTGATTTATTTCAAAACTTTATCGGCATTAAATGACCCACTGAGGTTGATATGCCGTAAAACAAAACAAAACAAACCAGACCAAGCACGGATATTCATGACAATCTCTCGCGAACCTTCCCTATCATTCATTGCACCTGGGAAGTCCTCTGCGGAGCAACCAGCATCCTCGCATAGCTGGTCAATGTAGGTCCTTGACGGGCGCCCCACACCTGCATGTCCATTTGTTGGCTTCCACAGGAGAAGGTCGCTTATGAGCTCGTCCTTGCTTCTCCAGCAGTGTCCTGCATGCCTTTTCTGTCTCACTCGGGTAGTTTGTGAGATGGGGGGCAAGTGACCGTATAGCTGTCTCCTTATGGGGTGCTGTTTCCACGACTTGTTCAAGACTGCACGCAGCATTCTTGTGCAGCTTCTATCTAGCTTATTCTCAAGACGCTTCGTTAGGATATATATATATATATATATATATATATATATATATATATATATATATAGTATCCAATTGACGCTTTAATGTTTCCGTTGCAGTGGCATCAGAAAATATTCAAAAAGAGGTTAATATATTAAAAACATACAACATTAATAATAATAATAATAATAATAATAATAATAATAATAATAAATTCAAAAAAATAAATTTTGACCATACAACAAAATGGTATATGCATAACCAGAATCTGTTCTTGAGAACGAAACACATAAAATTTTCTGGGACTTTGAAATAAAAACGGATCACCTTATCCCAGCAAGAAGACCAGACCTAGTGTTGATAAACAAAAAAGAAAGAACTTGTCAACTGGTGGATTTTCCAGTTCCAGCAGATCACTGACGAAAAAAGGGACAAATATCTGGACCTTTCCAGAGAACTGAAAAAGTTATGGAATATGAAAGTGAAAGTGATACCAATTGTAGTTGGTGCACTTGGAACAGTCCCAAAAGGATTGGAAAAGGGTCTGGAATGTTTGGAAATCAGAGGAAGGGTTAAAACCATTCAGAACACTGCACTGCTGCAATCTACCAGAATACCCAGAAGATTCCTGGAGACCTGACTTGCTGTCACCCAGACTCCAGTGAAAGACCATCAGCTAATGCTGATGTGAAAACTCAAAAAGAGCAAATAATAATAATAATAATAATAATAATAATAATAATAATAATAATCAGACTGATTAACCGAAGGACGAGAAAACTAATGACCATGCACAATGCTCTACACCCTAGAGACGATAGATATAGATTATATATATCAAGAAAGGAAGGGGGAATAGGTCTTGCCAAATATAGAGGACTGTGTAGAGGCCAATCCAACAACTCGAAGACTACACAAAAAAGAAAGATTACTTATGGCAGCCAACAATAGCAGATATAATATATGGACAAACAGAAAAACAACAAAAACTGGAAACCAAAAATGGGAAGAAAAACAATTATATGGACACTTCAAATGACAAATCGGAGAGGTTGCACATGAAACGACTTGGATAGGGCTAAGAAGAGGAAACCTTAAAAGAGAAACTGAATCACTAATAAATGCTGCACAAAATAATGCTATAAGAAAAAATCATATTAAAGCAAAAATTGATAGGACCCAACAAAATAGTAAATGTAGACTGTGAGGTGACAGAGATGAGACTGTAAACCATGTACTAAGCGAATGTAGCTAACTAGCACAACGGGGATACAAAACAAGCACAACTGTGTTGGGAAGGTGATCTACTTGGAATTATGCAAAAATTAAATTGTCCATGCAACAAAATGGTATATGCATAAAACAGAATCTCTTCTTGAAAATGAAACGCATAAAATTCTCTGACTTTCGAAATAAAGACGGATCCCCTTATCCTATCAAGGAGACCAGACCTAGAGCTGATTAACAAAAAGAAAGAACTTGTCAACTGGTGGATTTTGCAGTTCCAGCAGATCACAGGGTGAAGATGAAGGAAAATTAAAAGATGGACAAATAGCTGGACCTTGACATAGAACTGAAAAAGCTATGGAATATGAAAGTCAAAGTGATACCAATTGTAGTTGGTGCACTTAGAACGGTCCCAAAAACTTGTAAAAAAGAATTGAGACCATCCAGAATACTCCACTGCTTCAATCTGCTAAGAATACCAGAAAAGTCTGAGACCTGAGGCGACTTGTTGTCACTCAGGCTCCAGAGAAATACCATCACTAATGCTGGTGTGAAAAACTCACAATTCTTTGGGATTCGTAATAAAGACGGATCACCTTATCCCAGCAAGAAGACCAGACCTATTTATTAACAAAAAAGAAAGAACTTGTCAACTGGTGGATTTTGTAGTTCCAGCAGATCACAGGGTGAAGATGGAGGAAAACTAAAAGATAAACAAATATCTGGACCTTGACAGAGAACTGAAAAAGCTATGGAATATGAAAGTAAAAGTGATACCAATTGTAGTTGGAGCACTTGGAACGGTCCCAAAAAGCTTGGAAAAAAGACTGGAAAATCTGGAAATCAGAGGAAGAATTGAGACCATCCAGAATACTGCACTGCTGCAATCTACCAATACTCAGAAGAGTCCTGGAGACCTGAGGACGCGTGGTGAGACCTTGCTTTCTTTTTTCTCTTTCTCTTTTCTCTTTTCTCCTTTCTCTTTTCTCCCTTCTCTTACTAAACTGTTGATTTGTTTTTCCTTTGTTTGCTTTTTTTTATTTTATTACTCCGTCATCTTGGATAGCACTATCCCCATCCGTAAAAATTGAAAAAGAAGTGTTTCAAACTATGACACCTTCTGGAAAGTTCAAAGTGAATGAATTAACGTTGCTAGGGAATATATTTACAACCCAGTAGGAATAAACTCTCACTGCATTTAAGGTTTAATATTTTAGAATAAAAATGAAACAATAAATAAAATAAATATTTAAAAGTGAACTTAAATACAAAAATAAATAATAAACCTAAAATAAATAAACATAAAATAAATATGAAAAATATTAATAAAAAAAATACAGAAGTATTAAAATAAATAATAAAATTAGATAGGTAATATTGGATAATTATATGTGATATGTACAGAGGGGAAAAAAAGTTTAGACCATAAATATAATCAAATACTTAAGACTTGCTGTCACTCAAACTCCAGAGAAACTCACAAAATAATAATAAATGCTAATAATAATAACAATAATGTAATAGTAAGTAGTAGTAGAGAAAAAATAGGCTTTATTTACTAATTTAAAATAGTTTGTTAGTGTTCTTTTTCAGTGTATTTTATCCTATTCAAAATTAAAAAAATCAATTTAAGAAGAGAGAAAAAAAAAGAATCTAATTAATTAAGTTAAATCTAAATATTTAATTCAAATAATATCTTAGTGAACCCACCAGTCTGTCTACATTGCAGATTACAACACAAAGCACACACACACACACACACACATATATATATATATAAGTAAATATATTATTCACTCACTAAAGATATAGTCAATGAATTAGATCCCATGGTGTTTTTATTGAAGACCTTAATATCTTTAATGTCAATTCTGGAACCGCAAAGTAACGTCGTTCTTGCTTTCGTGGAAGCGTAGGTGACGACTTCGGATTTTTTTTTTATTCAATTTTTTCAAAAATGGCTTTTTTTTGTAAAAAATGCTCAACGAGAGTTTACCTCGCCTTTATTCGTTAAAATAGAAAAATTGATGATTGCGGAACCTAGCAGCAACCTGGGTACTGTCTATATAAACATTTATTTTAAAAAACTCAACAAATTTAAATAAATATTAGCTCTACACAATTTGTGATTGAGCACTGTATTTTCTTTGTTCATCACAAAAAAAAATTGTTTTATATATATATTATATATATATATATATATGTATATATATATATATATATATTATATTATATATAATAGCCTGCGTGACCGGCCTTGAACTCAACATAGTAGTCGAGAATGAAGCTTTTATCTTGGATCAGACGCCGATTTTATCCATAATTGTAAATAATTGTTGCTATCATGGCGGCTGAACGTAAGTTTGCCCTCACACATGTTTCTGGTGTCGCCTTGGGAGGACCGTTATCTTGAAATATTCTAATAAGATCGTTATTTTAGTTTTAGCCTAGAGAACTATTTTGGACAAAATATTTTTATTTCCTCTTTCTGGCTTTTAGTTTGGTTTTATTCATTGAGAAAAGAATCCGTAATTAGAAATAGAAAAGAGAGATGCAAGGAATGAATAGAAAAGAAAGAAATAAAAGAGGAAGTAGAGGGGAACAGGAGTGGAGTAGAAAGAAAGAAAGAAAGAAAGAAAAGAAAGAATGAAATATATAAAGAAGAAAGAAAAGAGTAACTAGAAAAGCTAACAGAAAAGGAGGTAGAGAGAAGTAAATGGAATAAGAGAAAAAGATGGGGAAGAAAGAAAGAAAGAAAGAAAGAACAAACAAAAAAAGAAAGAATGGTAAAAATGTGAAGGAAGTTAAAGGAAGAAAGAAAGAAAGAAAAGAGAGAAAGAACGAAAAGATAAAGCTAAGAAAGAAAGAAGAAAGAAAGAAAGAAAGAAATAACAAGAAATATAAGATGGTAAAATTGAAGGAAGTTAAAAGAAAGAAAGAAAGAAGAAAGAAGAAAGAAGAAAGAAAGACCAAAAATCGAAAGATGGTAAATTGAAGGAGTTAAGGAAGAAAGAAAAGAAAGAAAGCGAAGAAAAGAAACGAAAAGATAAAAGCCTTAAAGAAAGAAAGAAAGAAAGAAAGAAAGAAAGAAAGAAAGAATAAAAGAAATACATTAGAAGATGGTAAAATTGAGAGGAAGTTAAAAGAAAGAAAGAAAGAAAGAAAAAGAAAGAAAGAAAGAAAGAAAAGAAAGAACAAATATAAAGATGGTAAAATGAAGGAAGTAAAGGAAAGAAGAAAGAAAGAACGAAAGAACGAAAAAGATAAAGCTAGAAAGAAAGGAAAGAAAGAAAGAAAGAAAGAACAAAATAGAAAGAATGTAAAATTGGAAGGGTAAAAAGGAAGAAAGAAAGAAAGAAAGAAAGAGAGAAAGAACGAAAGATAAAGCTTAAGAAAAGAAAAGAAAGAAAGAAAAAGAAGAAAGAAAGGAAATAACAAGAAATATAAAGATGGTAACCTGAAGGAAGTTTTAAAAGAAAGAAAGAAAGAAGAAAGAAGAAACGAAAGAACGAAACAGATAAACTAAGAAAGAAAGAAAGAAAGAAAGAACAAAAATATAAAGATGGTAAATTGAGGAAGGTTTTAAAGGAAGAAAAAGAAAGGAAGAAAAGAAAGAAAGAAAGAACGAAAAGTAACAGCTAGAAAGAAAGAAAGAAAGAAGAAAGAAAGAAAGAAGAACAAAAAATAGAAAGATGGTAAAATTGAAGGAAGTTAAAGGAAAAGAAAGAAAGAAAGAAAGAAAAGAACGAAAAGATAGAGCTAAGAAGAAGAAAGAAGAAGAAATGAAAGAAAGAAATTGAAAGAAAGAAAAAAGAACAAAAAATAGAAGATGGTAAAATTGAAGGAAGTTAAAGGAAAGAAAGAAGAAAAGAAAGAACGAAAAGATATAGAGCTAAGAAAAGAAAGAAGAAAGAGAAGAAAAAAGACAGAAAGAAAGAACAAAAAATAGGAAAGATGGTAAAATTGAAGGAAGTTAAAAAGAAAGACAGAAAAGAAAGAAAGAAAGAAAGAACAGAAGAAGATAAAGCTAAGCAAGAAAGAAAGAAAGAACAAACAAAAAAATAGAAAGAGGTAAATTAAACGGAAGTTTAAAAAGAAAGAAGAGAAGACCAGAGAAAGGAAAGAAAAGAAACGAAAAGATAAGATAAGAAAGAAAGAAAGAAAGAAAAGAACAAAATATAGAAAGGTGGCAAAATTGAAGAAAGTTAAAAGAAAGAAAGAAAGATAGAAAGAAAGAAAGAAAGAACGGAAAAAGATAAAGCTAAAGAAAAAAGAAAGAAAGACACGAAAAATATAGGAAAGATGGTAAAATGAAAGGAGTTAAAAACAAGACAGAAAGAAAGAAGGAAAAAAAAAACAAAGAGAAGAAGGAATAGAATATAAGAAGGGAGAAGAATTTGAAAAAATAGAAAGAAAAGAAGGAAGGAAAGAAGAAAAAAAGAATACATATAGTAAAACTATTGAGAAAAAAGGAAAAGCAGAAAGAAAGAAAGAAAGAAAAGAAAGAAAGAAAAGACGGAAGAAAGAAAAAGATAGAGTTACAAAAGAAAGAAAGCACAACGAACGAAAAAAAAGAAGAAAGATATGATTGAAAATAAGCAAAGAATGGAATGCGATTAAAATAAGTATCTGAAGAGATAAGAAGAAATGCAAGAAAATAAGAACATGAAAAAAGAAATGCAAAAGAAACAATGACCATGAAAAGAAAGAAAGAAAAGAAAGATAGAAAGAAAGAAAAGAAAGAAAAAAACGAAAGAAAAAGCTAAACAAGAAAGAAAGAAAGAAAAGAAAGAACGAAAAGAAGGAAAGAAAGAAAGAAGAAAGAGAGAAAAGAGAAAGAAAGAAAGAAGAAAGAACAGAAAGACATGAACGAAACGATAAAGCAAGAAAGAAAGAAGAAAGAAAGAAGAAAGAAAAAATAAATTAACAAAAAGTAAGTAGAAAAGTAAATTGAAATGAAGGAAAAAAGAAAAAAGAAGAGAGAAAGAAAGAAAGAAAAAATAGAGCTTACAAAAGAAAAAAAAAAAAAAAAAAAAGACAAAAGAAGGAGAGAAATATAAGAAGAGATAAAGAATGAAAAATAAAGAGAGAATTGCGATTTTAAGAATTATTTTGAAAGAAGAAAGAAGAGAAGAAAAGTAAATAAAAGAAGGGTGCCACATATAAAGATTAGGGAAAGAAAGAAGAAAGAAGAAGAAAGAAAGAAAGGAAAAAGAAAGAAAGAAAAATACAACGGTAGATATTATTAGAGAAATAGTAAAGAGAATACAGAATTAAAGAGGACAAAATGAGAATTAGAAAAAAGAGCAAAGTTTTAGATGGAAGAAAGAACAAAAGAAAAAGAAAGGAGGAAAGAGAGGGAGAGAGAGGAGAGAGAGAAGAAGAGAGAGAGAGAGAGAGAGAGAGAAATAAATAAAATAAATAAATAAAGATGCAAGAAAGGAACAAACAAACACAAATATGTAGGAAGAAAGTTAAAATATTGATGAAGAAGAAAGAAAGAAAGAAAG